>JMFS01073924.1:0-24386 GCA_000699545.1 Podiceps cristatus | reverse complement strand
GTTACCATTTGGGGTTAAACCACAACAATGATGCTATTGAAAAAGTCTTAGGTTTTGATTTAGCTTGGAATTGTCCTTCCTAACAAAGTAATAGAACATTGCTAAACAAGGGTTTGATTCAAAACCTGCAACATATTCCAAGGTTTTCATTAGTGATTTTCATCTATGTTTTTATCATATTTAGAAATCTGAAACAACGAAGAAAGGGGTTTTTTAAAAAAGGTAAAATATATGCTTCAACAAAATTTTGGAAAAAAGAATGATTTTGCCTGCACTGCTATCAACTAATTAGCCTCAGCTCCACTGTGATAATTCAATCCAGTTGAAGATCTAGTCCCCTGCCTTAAAAAATGTCCAAAGAATTTTCTTCTTGCAGATTTTCCTGTTTTCCAGAAAGATGCTTCTTCATCATCCCTTTTTTCTATGCATGGTAGGCAAATGGAACCAGGTTCAGGAAATCTCCTGGTATGAAATAGGGAGGAAGAGTATTTGGGGGAAATTGAAAAATCACTTGTCTCATTCTTATTCGTCCCTAGGCACCTGCTGATGGCTTCTGCTGGAGACAAAACTCTGACAGCCCTTGATCAGAACAGGTACAGACCTTCCTATGTTTTCATCATACTATTAATATGAAAGATCTGCAAAAAGAGATTAATAGTCCCTTCCAGGGCTTTGGAAAGGATGAAAGCAGTGATGTGTGCCAAATATTTTGCTGCCAATGTGTTTACTGACATTGTGTTCACTCCAGTACAGGATGGAAGCAGGCTTTGGGGTAAGATTTCTAACCCTTGCTGCTTGTGGTAGGAAGAGAAACATGGCCTAATTGCAGGCTTTTTTTTCCCTGAGATCTAATTCTAGCATGACAGCTTCTGTTTCTGGTGAAAAACTGCAGCCCTTCTTAATGGTATTAGTTTGAACCTCAGGATTACTTGAGCACAAATATCTGCTATTGAGGGCAGATAAGGTTCAGAGTTAGTCTGAGCATTGCCCTACACTGTGCAACAAAAACAAGGGTGAAGGCTAAGAGGGACACAGGACATTTACACACAGAGGGAACTTGCCGGGACCATAACTTCATAAAGATACAGTAAATCATATCCATATTCCATATTCAGGCCATTCTACATCTTTTCTTCTGAAAAATCTATCCTCACAGTTCTTTGCAGAAATATAGAATATTTATAATGTAATAATATGATAATATATAGTATAATATGACTTTTTTCAAGTGGCTACAAGCCACTCACCACCTGAGAGCCTCACAGTTGTGTTGGCAGTGTCCTGTGCGGTATCCAGCTTCTCGATCAGGCTGGCTAGCACAAGCAAGGGGCTACGGTGTGCCACGAGGCTTCTGGGGTGAAAGTGCCTTGTGTGCTACCCACTCACAACACTTATTGGAAAAGCTGAGATGCCCTCTAAAACTTTTGGGTACAAATGAACCTGTCTAAGGAAAAATCAGCCTCATCAGCCAATTGATGAGCCACCTGATTTTAAAAAAAAAGTCCTCTTACTCCTTCTGTCAGCCATCCCTGCTCACAATTCTTCTTTGCTTTTTTAGCCTCCCTGATGTTCTTTAAAATATTTACCATATTCTAATTCCCAGAGCAGAGTTTGGATTAACTCATGTGCCCTGAGCAACCTGCGGAGAGTGAGCTTGCTTCCCTCTGTGCAACAGTGAGTGGGCACAGTCTAAAACTGTATTTCTTTAATCAAGGCCAATGGATAATTCAGTTCTAATTCAGAGAATCATCACTGGAAAACTAGCTTTTAGCATTTAAAATATCCTTTATGTTTTGTTACTTTTTAGGTCGAAACCTAAAGCACAGAGGTAAAGAGCCAGAGAAGTGTGGTATGCGTAAAATTAATCTATTAGAAATAACGTTTTTTCCCTGGTCTCACTCGATCTCTCCTGTTAGCATCTGTTACACCCTCCCCAGCTTTTCTTGCCTTGAGCCTCCAGACCCACAGAAGAGAACAAGGAATGGCAAGAGTGTAGCTATTTATAATAATAATCCATTCCCAGGCTCCACTGCGGTAGTTTTAATCATCAACTATTGTCAGGCATCAAGATCAAAAAGATTTGAGATTTGATTTGTTTGGGTTATAAAGAAGCCCTGAATGCCAAAGTGCTGTCGCTTAAACTGCAAAGCACAGCCCCCGCGTGAAATGGAAGGAACTGGTATTGCCCTCTCCGGTCTGATTTGTAGCCATCACAGCTCTTTAAAGTTATTTGATTTGACATCAATTAGCCAGTTTTCACTAGGGGAAAGTCTCTTTTTGCATTTAGTCCAATATCAATGTCATTTTCCTCCTAAAATGTGACAAGGAGCAGACTGCTTCAGCATACTTTGCAAATGACACGAGGAATCTGATAAGGAGGAGAAAGGCTTCACAAAAAGGAAAAAATAAAAAAAAAAAAAAAAAAGAGGGGTGGGAGGACTGAGAAACCATTTCAATCCCATCTTCCCATTTATAGAGACATATATACAGAAGCAGAGAGACATTATATAGAAAGAAGGAGATGTATGTATGTCTCAGAGAGACATATGAGACCTCCTGCTCAGCATGTGTTGTTTATCAGTGCACTTGCAAGTATTGTGGTTGCTGTAAGGACGCAGAGTACTTCAGACCTGTGTATCCTTGGAGGACAGCAACTCTGGTAACAAGAGAAAAGCATTAGTGGAGCTTTAATCCCAGTTTTGTTTCATCTTTCGATACTCTGCCTAGGACTTTGCACAGTGCCCAAGGATATGTAGAGTTACTGTAACAAAATGCTTGTAAATGTGTTATACATACAATATTCTGAA
Organism: Podiceps cristatus; assembly: GCA_000699545.1. NCBI lineage: Eukaryota > Metazoa > Chordata > Aves > Podicipediformes > Podicipedidae > Podiceps > Podiceps cristatus. Next base: position 21,579 of record JMFS01073924.1, on the reverse strand, counting down.
TCAACACACAAAAGCAAAATTTTCTCAAGAGAAAAGAGACATGGCAATTGCAAATTTCTAAAGGCTAAAGATGGTCTAAGAGGTAGACATCAAAGAAGGTGAACTATTTGGCTGAGTGTCATGATGTAACACAGCTGTTGTATTCCCTACTTGTAGCTGGACGCAGCAATGGGAGGGACATTTTGTGTATTAATGGAGGGAGAGTAGAAAGAGTAAAATGTTCTTCTGTACACGGAAGAGCAGAGGTATTTTGATGGAATAACCAGAGGTTTGCAAAACTGGGAGCTAAGACAATTGCAAGTCTATATGAGGAGACGCAAAAAAGACACCTGAAGGGAGAGGCAAAAAAATGGGCAATATCGTAAATGAACACTTTGTGAGTGCTGGCCACTTCAGAGAAAGGTACACAGGCTTTCAGAGTGGTTTTGGTTTGTTGTGGGTTTTTTGTTTGTTTTTTTTCCTCTCAAAACGAGATACTGGGGAAAGCTGCCTTTGGGATATCTATTGTAATGATTTTTATCTGGATGTCCACCCAGCTGCAGTATTTCTGGACTGTACATGCGAATCTGAGAGGGTAACAGTACTCCACGGTTCAGATCCCTCCTCAGGGTGCTGAACGGTCTGGTTATTGATTGCTTCCTTGCCTCTTTGCCAGTAGCTTGTAATGTCACATGTTGGGAAAGGATGAAGGAATACTGTCATACACACTGAACTATACTTAAACCTTTTTTTTTGCAATCTCATAAGAATATAGATCAGATCTGCTACTGCATGACAACTCTTACTAGGAATGTCACACATAAGCTTAAACTAGGACACTGTGATAGAAAAAGAACTGCTTTTGCTGCTTTTGAGGGGAAAACCCCCCAAGGATATCAGTCAGAGGTAAAGGCACTTTCTCAAGCCAAGGTGATGTCAACCTTCAAATGAACTGCTGCTTCCGACTCCTTAAAGCATATCCTATTAAACCCACCTAGTTATGGAAGTACTGGTGGCAGTTGAAAAATTTCCAGACTACCTAAATATTTTTGCCTTTTGGGAAAGAACATTTTGATGCTGCCAAGTACCATTCAAGATTCAGATCTGACCTATACATTCACAGTAAAGCACTGTAACATTTCTCTGTTGGGAGAAGGCAATGCTCTAGTCCTGAATGGTGCAAACGTTCTTGGAGAAAGATCCCTCTCTAAATTGCTAATCACAGCTCTGTCCCCAAATGACACATGGAGCCATAAGAGTTTTATGGGCTTGCAGGATACATTGTGACCATTTCACACAAAAGGCCTCTTCCAGTCCTAAAAAGTATGACATCCAACTCCAATTAATGCACAGACTATTTACCACTGCTCAGTAAATAACATCAGGCTGCATTCTTCCATGATGGTGGTTCAGATAAGCAGTACAAAACTTGCTGGTACCATATATTTGCATCCCTGTATTTCTAAAGAGAAATAGCCTCCATTTCGTTAATTACAAATGAGCTGCAATACAGAACAAATGCCTACAATGAGATTCCCATAATTGTGGTTCAACAAAAGGACAAAAATATCTGCCCACTTGCCCAGTCTCTACAGGCAGCTTCCCAGCCATGCTGATCAGGGCTATAGCAACAAGGCTGCTTGTTGGTGGTAAAACCACGACCATGTAGAAAGCCTTTTTGAAAATAAGCCTAGGTCTTTTCTGGGAATCAATCCACCCCACATACAGCCCTGCCTTCTCCTCAATCAATTAATTAACATAGGTTACATTGTGTGCAAGGCAACTTGTCAGGAGGCCATGCTTCATATGATAGACAAGTAGAGGATGGTAAGATGCATTTTCAAAATCACTTCCTCAGTGTGACTGACAGGTAGGACCTTGAGATGGCAACTGAAGGCTGCAGTGAGGGAGTGTGATGTTTGGGTTGATTTTCCATTCGCCTTTAACTCTCTCTCACAAGATCTCTTCAGACTCGTCCTACTTTCCTTGCTCTGTTGCAGCAGAGAATGAAAGGCATTGCAGAAATTTCTCCTATACTCTGTCCCTGGGCTCTTGCTGGTCTCTGAAAACTTGGCAGAGCACACATCTGCCTTACACGCCAGAGTTTCAGAGCACTGGCTTTTACCAGAGCTACCACTTCTGTGCTGTGCACCTGGGACAAGGACAATTTCCAGTCCAGTAGCTTCATTCTGAAAGGTCTCAGTGCTGAGGACTCTTGCTACAATGATCTCTTTATCCCAGGTTTTGTTTAGGAACCTGCAACACATACCTTTCCATTTCTGAAACTAAGATTGAAGGGGGGCATGTTTGTTTTGGAGAAGAGGTAATTTCCGCTTGTAAGTATTCACAATTAACACATTTCTGCCTTTTTTTTTTTTTTTCCACTCCTACTAATTTAGTTATCAGATCCAATTACAAACCCAAATTACCAACCCTTATTTTTACTAACAGTTATTCAGACATGAATAACAATGAAACCAAACCAGCAGAAAGGTCAGGGAAGGCTGGATAACCTAGCAGGAGCTACATCAATACTTGATAAATACTTTGTCTAATAGTCCATACTAAGCCTTATCCTGCATTGACAAACCTACACAGCAGTAGATTAAAGTCAGTGGAGTCTGAAGGAAGCTGCAATCACAGCTCTGACTGCAGGCCATCGTTACCGAGCGTTTAATTCAGTGACGACTGCAACTCCCCTCTTCCAGCACTACCTCACCTCTTACTGCTGAAATCCCATTTATGTAAAACACCAGTTCAGCTGCGTTGATGTAACCGTCTGGTAAATCACGTTGTCCTCTGATCAGTCACTTGAGGAACCAATCCAGATAAAAATAAACCTTAAAAAGGGCTAAAGGAGTGAATGGTTATTGCAAACCAGCTCAACTCTGTGATCTAGATAGCCCCTTAAAGGATCGTGATGAAGAGACCCATATGGGAGCAGAAATGCATGGCCAAGGGTGGGAATGAGGTGACAAGATAGTGGGAGCTTAGGTGAGGAACAGGGGTATTGGTCGCTTAAGGGAGGAGCAAGGGGGCAGCTAAAATCAGAACATCTGCCCAGAGAAACACTTTTGTAACCACAGCCTCTGGAGGGGGTGGACCCACAGACAAGAGGTGTTACGGCTCTCACTGCGTAAAAGGCAGACCTTGCAGAAACAATTGATTTTTATTTTAAGCATTTACAGCACTGACCAAATTAAAGAAAAAAATCAGTCTGCTTAGGTTGATGGAAGGGTTTCTATGTTTCTAACAGGAATCCTCTCACTAAAGAATAAATCAGTTTATAAAAAATTTTTAGTTTTCCAGGATTATTGTAAAGATTAATTAACAAAAGATGTGTAATTACTATTTCCAAAAGAAGAAATAGAACCTCTGCAAAAGCTTTGAATCAGCACAGCATGGCTCTTGTGAAGTTATTTTCACTTTCTCCTTTTTTGATGGAAATGATTCACCCAAAACACCCTGAATTTCTGAATTGATTCATTCTCTAGCTGCTCATCTGAAAATGTTTCTCCCAGCTCAAGACATAACGTACTGATTGGCTGTGAATAAGCATTATCTGAACTGATAAATGAAATATAGGGTAAAAAACCCAACAGATCACCCCATCACAACTGTATGCAAAGGAGAAAAAAGTGTATGAAAAGGCAGATGTCCTACATGATGAAATGCTTATCCCTGATTAATCCAGGGGTAAATATGTCATTCCTGGGACACAACTAGAAACAGTTAAAACCTGTATCTTGTGTTTTCAGGCTTTAAATTTTTGTGGTTTAATGAAGACAGCTTGTCTTGCACTGAGTTAACCCACTTGCATCTCCACAAACTAAGCTACTGTTTAAGCTTACGTAGGAGACCAGTAAGACTATCAGTAGTCAAATCCAGGTCTCTTGAATTTCATTTCTGTGTGTGAATACTGCAAGACTGTCCTTTACAAGTAACCTGGTTATTTTAATAGGCTCTTAAAAATGGAAAACAACAGCAAGAAGATTCAGGAGGAAATTGTAAACCTTGTTGGCATGACAGCAATACCATTAGCATGATACAGCTTTACAAGGCAAAAATACTGTCCCATCATCAGGATGAATAACCGAGACTTGAGCTTCATTTTTCCCACTAAAGAACCACTTTAGCAGTATCCTACTGAATAAAGATACTACCTAACATTTCTTTTCCTTTTTTGTTTTGTTTATTTTGGACTTCTTCATGAAACTCTCCTTATCTTCATGTTATTCTTTCCCAAGTGGTGTTACCAGTGAATGGGAATGAATTGTGCCATCTTTGTTTTTTGGCTGTCATATCAGAAGGCTTTTCCTTGGCCTGTTTGATAACTTTAACATGCATCACTTCATTCAAGAGTCTCAGTCCTCATCCAGGGTCTACAGGGTTTTTTTCTTTGATTCAAACCCAGTCTTGACGAAGGAGAGAAAGACATAGTGGCTACAGTTTTCATTAGGAAGCAAACAGAGGCGCAGGAAGGCTCTGCATGACTTTTTCCTGAGTACACCAGGAAAAAGGGACTGGACACCAGGAGGCCTCTTTCCCCTATTCCAGTGAAATGAGAACAGGCTTTTCCAGAATGCAGCTGGCAGGAGAAGAGCTGTGACCCTGGCACTCAGTTAAGGGTGCAAGTAAAAAGTTTCTGGGCTGTATCTGGCCTGAGACATGTTCAGTGGATTTTAGTTCATGAAGAGCATCCACTTCAGCCTTCTCCCTGCGCTACACCATCTTATTTGAACAGCAACTCCAGGCTAATGAGAAAAGGGCTTTATTTCTTACATGTAACCCATGTCCAGGAAATAATATTGAAGATTGTGATATACTGAGGTGTTATCTCAATATTTACATTTTATAATTGTTTCTCCAAAGAACTGGGCAGGCAGGACTTCTCTGATGGGGCTGTGGTCACCTACCCTGTGACTTGGGAGAAAAACGATAGAATATTAATCAGGTTCATCTCAGTTCCCTCAGCAGATAATTTACTCTATCCCTGTTCATTGCTCATTTACGAATAAACTCTCAGAATGAGTGACTGGAGGGAGCTGGCAGCCAGGGAGGAAGGTGGGGGAAGTTTGCACACCAGCACAGCAGGCTGGGAGCAAAAATGCTCTCTGAAAACATACTTGCAAATACAATAGATATGTCTCTCAAAGCCAGAGGACTCCAGCTTTGTAACACTGTAATCAAAAGCAGACTCCAGCCCATAATCCTCCGAAATTCAGACTGATACGTGTAGCCTGCAGGAGCTGAGGGACTGGCGGAAGAGAGCTGAAAGATGCCCCTTTTTACCCCAGATCCACTCCTGATGTTAATGGGGATCATGGAGATGTACTATGATGTGATCTCTTTAATGGGAGTAATATAACTCTGTCTTACTTCACAGGACAAAGATGAAAAGCATAGAGAAGCACTAGAGGGCACAGAGAATTTTCTGGGAATTGTACTTCAGTAGAAAGCAATTCAGACAGTGTCTAAAAAGCTACCACTCATCTGTTGACAAGATTGCTAATCCATCAGAGATGAAAAATAAAGCAGGTTCACTTAAAATGGATTCCTGACAACTTTCCTTAACAGTGGACTAGAAGCACATGTCGCAGCCGTTACTTGCTACGTGTAGAAGCTGGAGACAGTTGCTGCTTGAATCTGCCAGAGATGATTTTGTTTCTCTCAGGAGCTCTGCTGGTCCCTATTACGCCAGAGCTTGGTTTAGTCCATGTGGCAGAGACAAGTTACACAGGTCAGAAATAGCCAGAGTGCGACGTTTAACGAGCGAAACCTCTCTGTCTGTAGGTGCACTTTTAATGAGACGGTATGGTCCTTTACTGTGTCGACATAAAGCCCTGCTTTTTGCAGCAGCACAAAGCATCTCAACTAACAGTAGCTTAGGAGGACCACCATAACTCAAGTGAAGTATGTTTCCCTTAGGAAGTGATTTCAGGAAAAAAAAGGCTAAGATATTTTATCTATACCATGTAGCTGAGGAAATTGAGGCACGGGGAGATGAGGTAGCTTGCTTCAGATATTCAAAAAGATGTGAAGTCTTGTAAGGTGCCCGCACAGCAAAGGATTCACTAACATTTGCCTCATGAACTTCCCAGAGCTATCAAAACTGAGGTCACAGATAATCTGCTCCCCAGTGGCAAGTGGTGAGAGTAGAAGATGGTCAAGGGTGTGAAGGATGCACCTGACCCCTTAAACAAACTAGTGGTAGTTTGATACAGGCTCCAAAGGAGGTAAAGGCCTGAGCCATAGCCGGGCCAAGAACTCCTCTAGTTTCAATCTGTTCTCTGAAAACCCACAAAAGAGCAGAGCGACACAGTAAGCACTGATGCATATGAGCTCGGAGCACTGATCATCTGACTAACACATCAATAGTGGGTGACTTCTCCGAGAATCATTTATGAAGGAACAACAAAAAGTTGTAGGTACAAGGAGCCTCATGCATACCTTTCCCATTGCATGCAATTTGACTACAAGCCAACCACTTTATTCCATAAATATGACAGCCTAAGTGAGCCGTCTTTGAGCTCTCCCTGCTAGGGAGCGTGGCTGCATGGCTGTGATCCCCCCTTCAGCTGGGACACCTCTCGAGGTTGCTCCTTGAGGCAGAGAGACCTTTTACCAATGGCAGATCTTTGGTAAGTGACTGATAACATGCTAAATTAATACTAATGAAACGTTACTAATCCATGTAGCTACTCAATATTAATTATTAGACATAACTACTGTCCAGGTCTGAGACTAAGATTGGACCTATCTCCATCTAAGCTCCATCAGGAGTTTAGAAAGCAAGGGGAGTAAACTCTGAACCTCATGACTCAACGGGAGGATCTTCCTTACCCTTCTGTGTCTATGGGCTCTGTGTCAATCATTCTAATTCAATTCTAATTCAATTTTTCTTTGTGTGTTTCTTCCAAGCAGTAATTAATAGAGTGAACCTTGACACTGAACTTTGTTCAGTCACACTTTTACAACATCAAATTAAAACCACTTTTGCTAAGACTTTGACAGTGGTTCTTTAAGCAGTCTAAATCACCCATTCATGACAAATTGACATATTTGGCAGGATCCTAAATCAGGATTTCAACAAAGAGTGATGAAACCAGAGCCAAGACCCCCTCCACACTCTTTAAGATGGAATATTCCAACTTTAAACAGAGTCCTTCAAGCCTCAAGCAGTGAAAAAAAGCTGTAACTGTTCTTCTGCTCAGCTGTCAACACCACCTTATTAGCACTGAGCAAGTAAGTTGTGCCAGTTTGACAAACCTCAGCTCTTTTTTTTTTTTTTTCCCCTCCAGTTTGTGGAGATTTCCTCATCCTTATGCATTATTCAGAGAAGAAACTCCCTGGAGGGTTTTAAATCCAAAGTTTGATGGCCAAGAGCTCTCTGTGTCTGAAATGAGTTGAGGAGCAGATATTGGCTGGGCACAATGGAGCGTGTAGCAATGGGTTCATCTCCCTGACTTGCTGAATGGCTCGGGTGCAAGCGCATTTGCAGCTTAGCAATTCTTTCCTCTCTTATTTTCCTATCAGAAAAACTAAAGAGGACAAAAGAGCTGTGGTCATTTCAGATGAAGGTTTGTTGGAGTTTGCTTATGTTACACTCTCAAGTCTTCTAAACCCACTCTCCTGGGACCCTGTGCCGTGCCTCGTGCCTGTGCCTCTCTATCTATCTGTCTGTCCATCTATCCACTTCAAATGCTTCTAAAATTAATTTAAAAGAACATATTTAAAAATACTCGTTTATGAAGCAGGTCATTCTAAAGCCACTGCAGCCAAGAGAAGCAGCTGTGAATGTCAGTCACATCAAAGCAGCGTTGATTTGGTCCCATGGGAACTTGTTTGGGGTACGTAAGAGTGGTTTCTAGTGGAGAGAAGAGGCCCGAGGAGCCCTGAGTTCAAGAGCTCACATTGCTCAGTGGGAATAATTCCCACAACTGAAACTGACCCAGATGGTGGATTATTAAATGCTGAGGAGAGCAGGTTTGAGGATGATGCAGGTTAAATGCACCACCTGGATGCACTCATGAATGAAAGGACATCAGGGATTTGCTTGTGGAGACAGCATTATACACAAACTGAAAAAGGGACAGGAGTAATTCAGTAGCTTGTGGGTTTGTTTGCCTTTGGGATGTGGATTTAAATCCATTCCTCTGAGCTACTCTTAAAATTCAGACATGGCTGGAAGTTGCAAACACTTCAGTCTGTTTGCATGGATTCTTAATTCTGGGGAGCTCAGCATTGTAACCATTAGAGAAGCCATGTCTGGCCGCCTCCTGAAGCCACTCAGTGAAAGCCATGCACGCCAGCTGTGTCCACCCTCTCCAGCAACACAGGTTAAGATGATTCGTCATTAAAAGACCATCTAAGCACCACTCTGCTTTCTGATTCATTATGCAGTGAACTGTTTGCTCCCTTGCAGAATGCGGAAAGCAGACGAGCCTGCCTGTTGGCAGGAAGCAAAGACCACCATCTTTTCCTGCCTGATAAGGCGATCCTGAAAGCAGTTCTGCACTTGTCAATGAGTGTCTGTTTCTGTGCACAGAGTTAGGGCACAGAATCACTCTGACATCATGTCCCACTTTGATAGCAAAGCATAGCAATTTCAGTCCCTAAAGGTCTCTGTCCAAAGTGCTTTAAAGTCTTCTGCCTGTCCAACTTATGTAGACACAGTGATTTCATGGTGAGATGGGTATGAATAGCTGCCACATCTTGCAGCTTCTCAGCTGTTAAAACATCCCCCCTCCCTTTTAAAGTATACTGAATGGGGGACAGAAGACAGCAGCTCTCTTGAGCAGCTTACACCAACGCTAAGGAAACGTCAAGGTCAAAGCTCTTAAAAAGACTGTACTCTTTTTGGAGCAAGACTGATCATTTATTACTACTATTATTATTTTTACAATGAGGTCTTAGCTGCTGGCCACAGCTTGTTCAGCCTTCTTGGATAACTCATTTGTCTGGTTATTTGTTTGATTCTGAAAGAGAATTATGGGTGACACTGCAAAAACTTTAGTAAGGGACCACATCAAAGCTCCACCCCAAGGTTTCATCCCATCAGTTTCCCATCTCTAACATTAAGCTGTAAAAGATCCCCTAGGAAGAATATAAGAGCAGGGAAAAACAATAGTGATACATCCTTAATACACTCTTCCAGACTGCACTAAGCCACTGCTTCTTAAGGCAAAAATGGCCAATTTGTAGTTCATAGTTCTGATGGATTTTCTTCCATGATGCTGTTTGATACTGGGAATCACTAACATTCACACCACATTCTCGTTTCCACTATTGCTCTGACAGAAAGATTTTGTTTGTACCTGCAGCTTTTCAGCTACACAGTCTTCAGAGCCAATGAAGCTTTTTCCGTATACACATAGAAAGAAGGTAGCAATTTTCAGTGGGAAATAACAAAAAAGTTTACTTTCCTCTACCCAGACCAGCCTTCTAACATCATTATCCAGGCAGCCTCAGGGCACATGAAACACATTCTCATCATCATAGTAGGAAAACAAGTTTGTCAGGTTGCAGCATGGCCCTCATTATATCAGGCATTTTGAGCTGAAACCTGGGGCTCAGAGGAGGCTCAGAGAAGTCCTCAGCTGTGTATATGGCCACACCAGTCAAGATGGTGCCCTCTTTAAACCATGTAGCCAGGAGGAAATCTGCATCAATTGCTGGAGACGGCCATGCTCTCACCCTCCTGAGAGTATTTTTAACTTCGGCAGCTGAAAGACCTTTGCAGCAAGGCCTCGCATCATCAGAGCATGGTCAGAATAACTGCAATATCACGTGGATATTGAGACCCTGCTCAGGTCTTCAAGCAAACTGGGTGCTCTGTCTTGGAGAGTAAGACCTGAGCTGCTTCCAGGTGCATCATAACTGTGGTTTCTGTAGCAGTGCAGCTGAACGCTGGATCCAATGTGTTTTTAACAGAGCCAGCACAAGCCTTTGATCCACAAGCTGTGGAAGCTGCTGATGGAGAAAGAGGACTTATCTGGGAGGGTGGGAGGGCTGGTGGTAGGCAAGAGCAGTGTGGGAATGGGTTTCATTGGTGGCACCAGCATCCCAGAGGGAGCTGTCTTCACACCTGAGTACTCATTACAGAAACCAGGTTGATTGTTGACCCTGTTAGATACACAGCATACCCCAACAAAGGAGCTAACAAAATCCTCTCATCAAACACCGTCAGATGTACATCTCAAAAACATATTTTGTACCTGTTTATTATAGGTTTTCCAGTTTGTATTTTTCTCCCTCCTAAAACTTTCGAATTTGATAGCTAAATCAAATTACATTATCATACTATCCTAATAGCACATATTTTTGTGTGTGTCATGTCTGCATGACTCTTCCTTCTGGCACCTTGTCCCACAGGAATGAATGAGGTGAATCCAGGAGAGCACTCACTGCTGGATCATGATCCTTCAAATAAGTTTTCCAGACTAGTTTAGTTATTGTTAAACATGAACCTGATAATACCATTACATACAATTACATATTCCTTCCTAAGAGGAAAAGCACTCCAGAATATTTAAAGGAATATGGCACAGCTAAATATGAGGCATTGTTTCTTTCTCAAGAAGATACTGCAAATACGAGGAATTTATTTCAAACTTTACTTTTTCACTGAGATCAGTTTTTTTTTGTTTTTTGGTGTGTTGGTTTTTTTTTTTTTGGTACAATCTGTTCTTGGGAACTGGTAATGGTTTGGACAGAGAGTCCTGATAAAAGTGGATCTGCCCAGCATCTGTTTGTAATCACCACTGGCCAAAGGTTTAGAAGCACACAAAAGGTACGTGGCCAAGACTTAAGGAAAGGCAAGATTCCAGGATCTCATTCTCTCCCATGAGTGTCAGAATGAACAAACCCAGGAGGCAACTAAAAAGAGGCAAAAAAAAAAAAAAAAAAAAAAAAAAAAGAAAGTAGAAAGTGCAGGCCTGAAACTTGTCTTCTATGTGGTGTTGTGTTCTAGTTGAAAGAGAAGAAATTATATAGTAAAGTAGATGAAGTTTGTATTTATAATACTGTACAGTAATTTGAGCTAATTAGCTCTGTCTGGGCATCCCATTAATTTTAAACAGTTGCTTCCAGCAATGTGGTTCAAAGGCTAGAGACGAGACATGGAGAAGCAGGAGACTTTGCAGCTGTATGAACAGCAAAAGCTACTTCCTGATTTCCTGTGAGCTGAGCTGTGACTTGTGCATTGTTCTCCATTCTCTCCTAGGAGATGAAGTAGCAAAATCTGGCAGCAAAACAGGGAGCCAGCTAGAGAATATAGTAAGTCAATAGATGGAGTGAAGTAAAGCTAAGACTGATAGAGACTGGTGAAGCAAGGAGCAGCTAGCAAAAAATAAACCAGGCAACGGATCAGATCAGCTTAAATCCAGCAAAATTTAAAATGAGAAGCTATGATTCAAGGTTACTTTAGCAGGGTAGAAGAAGTGGTTTAGGAGTTGTCTATCCAAAGGAAAGGATAGCTAATTTTTGTTGATATAGATAAAATTTAGGAGTTAGTTATTGCTAATTTGTTTATATTTCTTGTTAGAATTTATTTATTTAATCTTTCTTTCTCTTAGAATTACTATTTGTTTAGTCATTCATACCATGGGTTTGTGAGTAAGTAAATTATCTGACTGAGTGTCAGAAAGGTTAGAATAATTTTCTCTGACTTCTCAGAGTAGGCTGGTCCAAACCCCCTTGTCAAAGCAGGGTCAGCTAGAGCAGGTTGTCCAGGACCGTGTCCAGTCAGGTTCTGAGCATCTCCAGGGATGAAGCCTCTACAGCATCTCAGGACAACCTGTTCCAGTGTTTGACCAGCCTCACAGTGTCCTTGAAGAAGTTACGTACACAAATATCTTACAGTAAAAGAATTTAATTGTGCCCATTGCTTATTTTCTCTGGTCAAAAATTACCTTAATCATCTTAAAATATCCTCTATCACACATCCCAAAGGGAACTTAATTTACTGTGTAGTGATAGAGAAGACAGTTGTCTTCTAAGTTAATTCCCACCTGATGTTTTGCATCTTTTTACCTTCAATCCACTCTCTAGTTACTGAGATCAGCGGTCTTTCAAGGAAAGAAGGAGGTAGCTTGCTGCCAAGGCATGATATCCTCTGCCCACCCACAAATGCTCCATCTACCCTGCGGCACAGTTCACATAAATGAAACTTGCTATTTAGAGTATCTCATTATCCATCTTCTATTTTTCCTTTCCACTTAATTGATTTCATAAAAATCCTTCGTTAATTTCTTTCTTTTGGTTGGACTAATTATCAACAGTACATAATCACAATTATAGCAAATTACTTAATTGTGTATTACTTAGATCCTTTCTTGAAAGTGCTACATATAGTCACAGGATTAAAAAAAAAAAAATCTATCTGTATTTACAGGATGCACTGAGCTATGTTAGTATATGGTTGAGGGGTAGAAGTATTTCCTTAAGAAGCCAAGAGCTGGTTAAGCATCTAGTTCTTCAGAGTGTAGCCAGAAGCCTGAACTCTACTTTCATATTACTCCTTGTGCTAAGTGATTTCCTCACAGACTGATTCTTCAGGATCAAAAGGACCTGTTTAGGCTGACCTGAACACCAAAACTATGACATTTCATTGATATTGGTAATTGATAGGCAATTAACCAACACAAAATGTGCTTAGATCAAACGTGTCTTCTACAAAGAAAGACATCCTGCAGAAGATAGTGAATCTTTGTTTTCCTTGTTAGTCTGTTCCTCTAATACTCCTCCATGCTGCTAATATTTGTAACTTTTTTTTTGTTTCAGTTTGTCTGGCCTTATCATTCTTAAGCTTGTGTGTGTTGATTTAAAAAGTTGAAATTCTTATCCATTGCTAATAACTTAGTTCAAGTACTAGCTTTGATCTGTAGTACAGTTGTCTCTGCAAAAAATAGTTTATAAACTGTACTCTGCATCTTCTCTTCAGGAGAGCTGGGTATTTCTTATGAGAGTTGTTTGCTTCCTGAAAAGCGTTGTTCTTTTTCAGCCACAATTCCTGATTACTTCGTGTTGATTTTGCAAAGTTTTGGCAAGAAAAAAAATGACAAAACAGACTCAAACAGTCTTTATCATTTTGGAAAGATGAGAAGGTAGTAATAATTATTTTGATATATTTCTAAAAATGAGTTTCACCACTACATCCTTGTCCTTAAGATGTCCTTGCCCATCTCACCTTCAACATCTTTCTTTGTGTTCCGCAGATTATTGACACATAATTAGCAGTTTCTGGAGTGTTTTCACTGAAGGTATAGGCTTTCTTATGGGGTGCCTGCATCATTCAGTGGAGAATAATAGAGACACATTGAACATAGCAATAACACACAGCTGCAGAGTGTGCAGCACAGTGGAGAGACTGGAGCTTGGTCCAAAAAGCAGCAAAAGTGTGTCAGTTAGGTGAAGGCAGAAACTGTTTCTGTGATACTGCTTCTAGTCCTAGTGTGTCTAGTTTCCAACAGCCTGGATTTCTCTGCTAGGTCATTATATGCATAACTTTAACGTTTTTTCAGCTTGGACCTATGCATCTAAGATGACCCGCACCAGGGATCTAAGAAAGACAGAAGTACTGTCTGTAAAAATAAGATGAAATCGTCTTCCCTAATAACACCATCAGTGACTGTTAATCTCATCTCCTCTGTTAACCCATCCTGACTTTGTTGAGGATGTATTCCCTTCCCTGGTGTAAAGAGCTACCTGAAGTAGAAGATACTTAAATCTCTGTGAGTCACTGTTAACCACTGACCTGAAAGGCTTAGCTGTCGTTTCTCTCTGCTGCTGAAATGAGTTTTCTCACACTGGCTTTAACCGTTTATTCCACCACCTCCCTAAGCAAACCATTTATTCTACTCTCTCCTCCTGGAGATTAAGTCCTTGCAATTCTTCAGAACCACTAAGGAGAGGTGGTGGTGGTTTTTTTTTTTTGGTGGTGCTTTTGGGGTTTTGTAAATGAAGCTTTACTGTCTATCTATTATAATAGGTTGGCTCTTAAATAAGTGTCACCAAGGACTGGAACCCTCATGTAACTCTCTGGGTGTAAGAGACATATATGTTTCATTGATCATTCGTTGTTGGTTTAGGCTTCATTTTCACCCCCTGATTGGGTGACAAACTCAATTCCAAATAAGAGAATAAGGAGTATCAAGAAAGGCTATTCAGGTGGAAACTCTTCTCCCTTGCATGTCATGCTCTTGGCTAGGTAGAGGTGCTGCTGCAGAAACCTCCTATCTCAATGTTTGCAGGACAATGAGAAGTCACCAGGGTAAAACAGGAGACAGACATCTTGATTTAGCTGAGGCAAACGTACAACAGCAAGGATTTTACTCAGGTTCCTGTGATAATATTGGAATGATAGTTTGGCTCCAGCTTTTTCCAGAACAAAACATTTTCTTTGTCTCTCGCTCAACTCCCATTCCTGGAATCATATAATAACAACAAAAGACAGAGACTGTGACCCAGACCCTGTGTTGAATCAAATGACTTATTGCAAGGTCATCACATGGCCCAGGGACTACCCTCCCTCTTTTCATTTTCATTTGTAAAACTGGTCACCCTGAAAGTGTGACTGTGTTCTTCAGTCAAGCACAGAGCGACAGTTCCTCAGCGGTTTTAACTACAAATCCCATAACAGGGGTAATGCTGACTTCACCCTGCAGCTGCACATTCTCCAAATGAAGAAAGATACCTCAGTAAGGAGAGAAGGCTGCAGTTGTAGTTTCCCTGAGATGGACTCACACAGACTGCTGTCTTTCTATTAGCGTTCCACTTTTCACTCATTTAGCAGGGTGATTTGCCAAGTATATCTTCTGCTGATGAAGAGTTAGATGGTACTGCTATCATCTCAGCCTCTGTGACAGCTAAGCCACTGCTCCTCCCAACAGTTACTAAAAAAAGTGTTAGACTTAGCTACTGGAGAGGTTTTGTAAGTGCACTGCAAGTCTTTAGGAAGACTAGAAGGTGCAAAGTTCCTCTCTTTATATGTCATACCTGGAATCAGGACATGCCAGAAATCTTGCTTCATCACTAAATCAATGCCAACGTCAAACCTGAAAAGAACCTCAACCAGAAGAGAAGAACCTCAACCTGAAAAGAATCGCAACCAGAAGAAATAAACTTTAGTTAATACAGTCTCACATCCAAACTGGTGCTAACATGCCATGTACCAGATGTACATGGTCCCTTCTGAAATGTGAATCAGATTCCAAGTTACTGTTTACAGAAGAGTATTATTGTAAACTAGCAGCAAAGCAATATGCCTAAGGCTAAAATATCCATGACATAATGGAATAAAGAACTTCAAAAGAAAAGAAAAATGACAGCTTTAACACACTTTCACTGACTGCCTGTAAAGATCTTCAGGTGACTGAGAAGTTGAAAGGAGAAATCCATGGTACCCCTTGCCTTTCCATAACATGAGGTGAAAGCTGAACATTAGGAATGAGTAACATTTAAACTCTGGGGCTAAACTCTGGGGCTTTACTCTTTGGGATGGAAAATAGAGCCTAAGGTGTTAAATGTCAAAACCACTGATCTTATGAAGTAACTGAATAGCCTAAGCTGGGACATGCTCTTTATAGATGGAAAGGTACCCCTCAGAAAAAACAAATCCCCTTGTGCAACCTAATATAAATACTCATACTTTCTGTACAAACAGCCATACTGTGCTTAGTAAAGATCTCATTTTAAGTCTGAAGAGTAAGGTGGGAGGAAATGTCTGTTCATGAAGTTTTAATGAAAATTGTTCTGTCAGGTGAACTTTCATAGTAAGTCATTAACATTATTGTGTGAGAGAATGCATAATATTCATCTGCATACAACATCTTATTTGAGGAAGCACAATAAGAATTGAATATCCTGACCGCATTGCACCTATCATAAGGATCAAAGATGGTGCTTTATTTCTGGGATATTGTTTATTTTTTTTTTTTCACCTTCCATACTATGAATTATGTTAAAGGATGCTTGCTGATCACCTTTGTGTTTCAAAGGAAAACTTCAAGGACCCCTCTAACCACAATGTCACCTCTCCGAATTACTAGTAAAGATATATTATTTATATTAGTCTAAGTTGAAGAGAGATATGTCATATGTAATTACAGCTGTTCTTAAAAGGTCAAGAGAAATGTATCTTTAATAACTAAAGATACATTTTTTTTCTTTTATTTCTTTCTGAATGTATGGAATGGAGATCTTCTTCATGTTGAATAGTATTTCTGCCACTGTGCCTGCACTGGCCTGCAAAAGAAGAAAAGTTTTCAAGGCAAGAGGTTGTTTTCTAAAAGCTACAAGTAGTACAGCTGTTAGACTCCCATGAAAAGAGGCAAAAAAAAGAAGTTATTCTTTACAATTTAATTGGGGAAATGCTCTCAAGCATAAAACGGAGTTCCTGGAGACTGGAAAAATCTGAAACCAGGCTCCATACTTGAGGGCAAAGGAATGACATGGTTAATTTCCCTTCCAGAGTTGTAGCAGTCTGGTTCAAGTCCAGTCCATTCACTCCATGCCAGGCACATGAACACGGGCTTCCTTTCACTCCTGCTGAGAACCCAAAACACCTGTTACAGAGTTCCCTCCTTTTAAATGAATTCTGGACCTTTGCAGATGTTTGGTATCTTATGAAAGTGGATTCTTCCTCTCAGCTTTATTTGTTAATTTAAGCTTGTTGTGTTAAGACTATTCATATAAATGTATGTGTTTGGGTTATTATAAATCACTGAGGCTGAATAAAAGCTGTGAATTGATTCTGTAACAGCACCAATTTGGAATATAATACTTCATCCCAGTAGAACATTGCTTAGAGTTAGAAATTGTTGTTTCTGGTCATATATCATTACATTGTACAGTTCTGAAGAAGATATTGCATCAAACAACATCATTGGCTTAATTACACACAGCTATGCTCAGCCAGAGTTTCTCTAAAGCTGAAGCAGGAGGGTGGACTAGATGACCTTCTTGAGATACCTTCCATCTTGAATTTTCCTATGATGGGATGATCCCTACGATCCTCTGAAGTCTGTGTATAGTTTTGCTTCAGGTCTCTCTCTACTTTCAGAACTTTTTCAATTGGCATTGAAAAAGTGTTGTCATTAGAGACATTTAAAGCCAGCTCTGAAGAGCCTTCTCAGCAGCCCAAAAGACATGAATATCACTTTTCAGTGTTTTTCTCCTCCAAAATCTCTAGCATTACCATCCCATGTTTGTTCCTCATCCACATGCAGATCCCTTCACAGAATCATTTTCATCTTTTTATCTAAGCAGAGACACAAAGTGTGGGTCATGGGCAAGAAGGGCAAGGCTCAAAAGCAGGACACTGGCTTCCTATGCTCAGGATATACAAGTATGGGTAAAGTCTTGTCATGCTTTGGGAAGGGCTGGGTCATAGGCACTCTCCACTTCAGACCTAACTATTGACCAAAGCAAGTGTCTGCTTGGTCTTCTGTCACAAGTTGAACCTAGAGGTTCTTAACATGGATGATCAATAAATACTAACCCTTGAAATGACCTCAACATCAGTTATCCCAAGGACTGAGTCCTTCATCATGACCTTGTATAACTGCTAGGCTCATTCCTCAATCCACCTATTGATATGCTGAAGCACCTTTATGTGCCCGAGGAACCCTTATTGTTCTTCAGTGACTTTCAGTTCCCTCTGCTTACTGACATGCTCAGTCACCTGGGCACAGCCCAGTGCCAAATTAGTCACCAACCTTCTACTTGTTTTCTCACAGCCCATTTTATTCTCCAGTAAAGCTTATAGAAGCTGGATTTGCATTTAAGACTGTGATGGAGCACACATACTCTGTCAGCAGGGTTCATTTAACCAGGCATTCGTGATAAGCAGTGCAAGTACGATCTCTCATTGTGGTGATCCTTGTCTGGTGGTGGCAGTGGTAACATTAGAGCAAGCAGTGAGATGCAGTTACCTTTTATGATGTGCCAGGAATCTCTAAGGCTTCAGAGGGCTGAGACTGGATGAGGTGTCACTCCCTCCTCCACCACACTAGCCTTCTACTCCCCAACTGACATGATCTCTCTGGGGAGCCAAGAATATGAAGTCCTTAATGGGCTTCTACCCTTGGTGGAGACCCTTGAGCAGGATTTGTGTCTCCTCTGAAAACAGTGAACAGTTTATTGCTGTAATGGTTCAATCCTTAGCCCCTTTCAAAGCAAAGGCACTAGCATCACTCAGGACAGGATCTGATCCAGGAGTGAGCTCTTAAATTGCCCAGAACATGTCTGTATGGGCCAAGAGGAGGAGGAGACGGAGGACCCTAAGCTAGCTCCTCCAGTGTGGGGTGCTTTCCTAGTTCAGCAGAGCCCCAAACCTACAAAGCTATCTTGAGATCCTGGGTGGTGCTTAGCCTAAAGATATAGATGCTGACGGCTGAATACGCTTGGTCACAGGCTGATGCAGCCACCTGCTTCCTTGTCACAGCCAGCTTACACATCTCCGCCCAGCATGGAGGGCCCTGTGCAGAGCAGTAAATGCCCTCAGGTTGGGCTTATGCTCAACCAGGAAGCAGAAACACCCAAACACAACTAAAGCTTCCCGATCCCTGAAGGGAAAGATCCTGCAGACCAGCTCAGCCATGTTGCTGAAGGAGGTCCAGCCCTTCCCAGTAGCCTGGAGTCCAGACTGGGCAGAACATATACTTGTGTCTGCTGCAACAGCTGCACCAGAAGTAGGTAGTTCTATAGAATAAACAAATCCTTCCTTCCCTTCAGCAGCAGGACCACTAACCTTTCTGTACTGTCTGGTTGCTCCTTCCACAAAGCAGGCACTGCCTCCTGCATCCCTGACCTTTCCTCAATGTCTCTCTATTTGTTGCTTCTGTCCTTTTTAAAAAGCCTCTTATTGATGTTTTTAAACTGATGGGGGAACATAAACAAGTAATAAAGAAAGGTTAACAATACTGAATCAATACTACAGAGAGAGGCGTTGGGGAGATGGAATTGAGGAGGTTGACTGTGAAGGAAAGCAAAAGGCCAAATTTAATCACAGTGCTATTGGTAATTAAATTACATTTTGGGTGGTTGTTTTTTTTTTTTTTTTTTTAAAAAAAAAAAGACCTAACGAAAGCACAGACTGGTATTAGTGTTTCAGAAAAATCAAAACACCTGAATGGAAACTCTGACCAAGGGCTTTTTCATATCCTTGCTAAGAACAGAATGAGCTACTCCAGATTATTGTGGTCTTTGACTGCAAAGGAAAGGAAAACGTACTTGATGTTAAACCAGGAGAGTTCTGAAGAGATGGGCCTAGATCTGCTGTCAGTCACAGAAATGCATATAGTCTGTATGCTCCTGGGAAAGTTGCTGGTAGTCCTTGTCTGCTTCTACATCTTCAAAAGATTGTCTGAAGAAGGAGTAGATCCCACTTCTGGACCAGATAGCTCCCTTTGAAGTGTTTCAGCGTATCACTGTGAATTGCCTAATGACACCATCCAGTGCCTAGTTTGGCATCCCAATTCTCTCTGTGTTGCAATGACACACATTTCTTAATCTGGTTTCCTTTATTGGCAGAACTTCTTCATTTTATTATTAGCTTTGCCATCAAAATATGTTTCCAGTCACCTCCTCACATTGTTCTTTAAAGACTTTAAATCCATGAATGTGGACATTGTGGACTTTGCAGACTTGCCTACCTCCTCTGTTCTTGCAGTGTTATGATTATGTTCAGCATCTTTATGTGTGTGTGAAAAGACACACCATACTCTGAACAGGAATGAGTCAACAGTGGGGTATCCCCTCCGATAAAGCCTCAAACCTTTTGTTTCTTCATGTATTGTATCCTAGATTTACTAATCTAGGCACAAGATGGTGACTATGTCCTTTCTTTCTCAGGCTTTCTGCAGAATGATGGCTTTTGAAGAAAGCTTCCTGAGATGCAAGAAGCCAAGGTACACATTTATAAAAGTTGTTCTTTGGACATACAGTGTTGCAATTTATATTTACAAGCCAAAGGCTCTGATGATGGGTTGGGTGGCCATGGCCATTTGTATGAACCTGAAGGAAAAAAAATAAAATATATATTCAGTAAAGTCTCTCATTTGGCCAGCCTTCACAGATCAAGCCAAACTGCCATTATTTGTTGGAACTGGTCTTTCACCCCATACTCTTGCAAATTCTGGCTGTGGCTGCCATCCCGACAAGGTGTGAGATTCACAACCAACTCAGTCTTTCAGACCCTTGCAAGGCACATTTCTTTCCTTGCCATTTCAGGGCTAGAGGGGTGATACAATGCATGTGACTAGGTCACCTGGTAGCAGTAAGACTGCCACATCTGCTCGTGAGTCTCAGAGCTTCTCCCTGTGTAAGATACCAACTGGAAAACACTGGCTCATGATTTGTTTGGGATTGGTTGTTTTGCAGAGCTTAGTATTTTTTATTTTCTCCTTGCTAATGATCTTGTGCAATGGTCTCCTCAGAAAGGCATTCAATAAGGCTCAGATGCTAATGAGCAGGTCTCTCTCATTATGTCAGGCAAAGCCGCATAATGGTAGCAAGAAAAAGAATTAGTTAGCATAAACGAGGGAAGGATACTGGGGGTGGGAGGGCGAGGAGTGGCTGTGTATGTCAAAACTGGAATTGTGGCCATCCAGAAGCAGCTTTGAATGGGAGGTTGCCAAGTTTAGTTTGTGAGCTGCCTGTGGTCTCCAGATTTTAGATGAAAGGCACCAAACATGAAAAGAATGAGAGATCCATTAAACCAAACCCTGTTAGGCTCTATAATAGGAAAATGCTACTTGCTTGCCCTCTACCAGCTGCCATTCAGTTGCCTTCCCCTTTGTCTGCCTCAGCTCTCCCTCCTTCCATGGGAATTGATGAGATTGTTTCTCTGCTCGGTAGCAACATCATCCTTGCAAGGCAAGACCATTTAATTGGTTTCCTTCCCTCAACTTTGGGCAAGCATTGCAGCTGGCTGCAGCAAGAAGTCTGTCACACCAGCTTTTTTAATATTCCTGCTACCTCGCAGCCTGGCCATGTAATTAACTGGGGACGGAAGGGAGGAAGGCAGGGGGGCTACAAACAGAGCAACCTGGCCAGCTGTCTGATTTGTATTTGTTTTTCCTTTCCTTCAAGTTTTTTTCCTCCACTGAAAATCATTTGTAGCAAGGAACCAACTGCTGTACTTTGCATTGTACCAATGCTCTATAGAAGAGAATGGACTGGCAAGGATGTGCTCACAGACCTAGCTGGGAATGACTAATGTGCTGCATAATCCAATAAAATGCACCTGATCTACAAATAATGTCCTGTATTTGACACAAAAGCTTTAAGGGAGCCTAGCAAAGATCCCTAGAGCTGCTCCTTTTTACTAAAACAAGGGGCAGCAGCTTCCAGCTTGGGCAGTTCAGGTGGGACAGCAACCTTCACAAGGATGTCTTCACAAGGAGGTGGCTGCAGAACAGGAACAGGTCACCAGAGGTGGATCTGTCCTTGGCAACTTTCTGGACTTGGCTACATGAAGCCACAGCTGGCCTGCTCTAGCATTGGTGAAAGTCCTGCTTTGAGTGGGAGACCTCCACAGGTCTCTTCCAGACAGCATTTCTGTGATTATTTTGATGACACCAAGCTGAGTGGTGCGGG
>KL273315.1:0-44699 GCA_000699545.1 Podiceps cristatus | reverse complement strand
GGGGGGTGAGTTTGTTTTTTTTTAATTCTATTTAATTTAAGAGACAAGCCTTGTTTCTCCATGTCTTGATTGCTTCCAAAATTTCTGAAGCAATGATTTCCTTTCCTGGATTTTGTATTTTAAATAGGCTCAACCAGCACACTTCAAACATTTTGATTTAGTTTAGCTTTTCAACTGATAGCTACAAATGCCAAAAATGCCGTGGCTCTGCTCAAAGCAAAGACAATTTCATATTCTCCATTGAGTTTGTGAGACTTGACCAGTATAATTCTTTTGGATGATGGAAAATTTGGAAAGTCCAGGTTGGCCTTGCCTCAAAATAGAATTAGGCAACTCTTGCGGAAACGCATTTTCCAACTTTCTGCAGATTCATATTGATTAGATTTAATTTGATTGGATTAGCTGCCATTGTGGCAGTATGTTTCTATCAGAAACACGTGAGGGAGGTAGACTGTATACTTAACTGAATTTTGATACATGCTATGGATAAGTTGCCTGCTTGTTTCTGCTCCTCTTATCCAATCTGAGGGGGCATCCCAGGCCTGAACATGCTCTCACTAGTCTCACACTGGGGAAAATTTGACCCAAAGTCTGAGGTCTGGTGAGGGCTAGCTCGTCAAAGCTAACTCTCCAGGGGACATTGAGACTACCAATGGAGAGGATTTCTCTTGGGAAAACAATTGTACCAGCCTGGTTCCTTACAGAGGGTAGTCTCTGTATTATTGCTGTACGTAGAGTCTCAGCCCATGAGGATTCTGTCCTTTGCTTGAAATACTCCATCCAGTAGCACTAAAACTCTTTCACTGACAGTTCACAATGGGTTAAATAAATAAAAATAAATAATTTTATTTTAGCATTTTATTGCTAAATAACATGTTAAAAGCAGAGCGATTCATATCAATCTCCGTGAAGTTTAAGTCCTTTATAAACATTAATCTGAGTTAATCTGAGCATTAATCTGAGTTAATATAAGCATTAATCTGAGTTAAGCAAATATCACCAGCAGAACACTCCAGTGGTTCTGAGAGTAATGGTGTAGCACTTTATGGAGCTCTGACAGCCCCACATCATTCACAGTAGTTACAAAGATACCTCCAGACTAGTAGTTATAGCTGCTCTTGTTTAAGAGGATTCCTGTATTCCTTAATGGCATAAAATAAAAGCTGTGCATATCATTTGACACAAATGAATTTAACTCCTTTCATCTATTTTTTAAATATGTGAAATTTCATGTCATATGCCTGCATCTAGAATGATGGGTGTACATGCATTACTGTTCGTTGTAGTTTTGTTGTTTATTTGCATGCAGCAGCCGTGCAGCTGTAAAGCCCTGCTAGACAAAAGTAGAGTTGCGGTGGTGCTTCTTGTGGAGTTATTGCGATGGTCATTTTCAGCAGAAGCGCTCAAATGGAAAAAATAAAGATTACCTACTAACAGATAATTTTCTTCTGTATTTTCTTAAGACCGTAAAGGTCAGATTGGCATTTGTTTATAGTTAGTATGAAATCCTATCAAGAAGTTTTTCTTCCTTATTATTTGAGGGAACTTTCTTTCATTGCCAAAGAAAAATACTTCTGAAAGTTGGCTGAAAATAAGGCTGTTTGGTGCAGGGTAATAATAACAAGTCCTTGAGAAAAACCACACAGTTAAAAACAAATTTGGTACACTCCTAAAATTACTTCCCTTGTGTATAAATCAGATCAAATGGACTTTTTCCTGCAAATATTCTGTAAGAGGGCAATACATGTTACAGTCAAAGTTAATGTCTCCTCATTGACACGTGTCTGCTGGGAACATTCAGTTCCCGTGAATGCAGCTGAAGACACACAACGTAGCTTTACCACATGTCAACAAGATCTACTAATATTATATTTTTCATAACACCTGGGGTGTGTGTGTGTGTGTTGTGTTTACTCTTTTTAAAATACAGCAATAAGACTTCTAAACAAAATTTTTCTCAGTTACATCATTGCAATTCTAGTCATATATACTAACGTCAAGTGAGGAGGGAATATATTCCAGCTATTGCTATATTGCCAAAATAAAAGTTTAATCCCAGCAGTAACTATTTTTATATGTGTCTTTAAGTGAACTAAATTAAATATTAAAATTACAGTTTAGCATATTCAGGTTAAAGTATTGTTTCTTCAGACCCCTTCCTTTTCCTTTCAAGCTTTTGGGACTACCTGCAACATCAGCCAGGTTAGGTTTTGGTTGCCAGCTTTTCAAAAAAGGTATGCTAATGGCAGACCAGGTCAGGAAAAGTTGTTTAGAATTGACAATCTGTATTGTATTTGGATTATTTTGACATATGTTTTTCAAAAATTCTCTGACTAAAGTAACTACAGTTGTTTTTTACTATTTTCCTTTCCGCATGGGATAACAAGCAAATTCTGAGCAGTAGTTAAAGCAGAAAACCTTGTTACCAAATACATGTAAACAGTACGGAAACTTCAGCATCAGTACTGCCCTGTATAATCCTTCACCCTTTTAATTGTCTGTTTGTACTAACCAATTGAGACAAAACAGACAATATAGTAAAATCTTCATACATAGTCATATCCTCAAAAATGTCTGAAACAATATGAACCCAGTTGAACATACTTAAGTATTAAACAGATTGCTTTTAATAACAATTTAAAAAGCTAGAAGTACAGCTTAATTTCTAGTCTATTCTGGGATTACTTTCAGATCCATTAGGACAAAGCTAATGCAAAACTTACTTTCTATTTAAACCTTATTTTGAAGGTTAATTGGAGCTTATTATAATGCATTAAAATGATTCCCCTGTGTAAAGAGGAATTTCTTACTGGATGATGTAATGAAGATTAATTTTCCGTAATTTTGTCTTACCCGGTCCCTCTCAAGTTATATAACATAGAAAACATGTCCAAAGAAAATGAATTCTGTCATATTTTGAGGGTCTTACATTTTGTGTATGTCACTTAATATCTTTCAGTAAAACAGTAATTTTTATTAAAAAAATAAAAAGTTATTTGCTTGTATTTCTTGACCTATTTTAATTACCTACATTCAAACATACAATAGTGAGCAAAACAAGGAGGTAAATTTCTATGGTGTTATCTTCACGTATTCTGAAACCGAATACAAAACTGTATTGGCTTTTTATAATGCGTAATTTAAAGATAAATGCTAGACATATCTGTAGGTCATATAATTAAACATTTATGCCTATATTAAGAAATACTGCGAAGCTTTTTATTTATTTATAATTTTGTACCTTTTCAAGTCACATTCTAGAATCAATGTCCTACAGTCTGTTCAATTCTCAGAAGAGCTTCTAAAGGACACAAACACTAAAGCAGAGAAACAGAACTCCATCTTATTTGAGAAAGCTGCCAAAACCCACCCTTACTACCAGAGAGGAGAATGTCTAACCTTTCCCTAAAGTAATAGTAAGGTCATGAGTTCTATCATGAAATATATTCTTGTTGGAGTAGATAATTTCTTGATTTCAGAGTCATAAAGGAAAAGCTATTGGCAGTGAGAAGACGGTACAGGAGAAAATGCTAAAACAGCCCAAGTAAGCAGGTTGTGAAACAATTAAAAATCATTATAAGAGGAACAAATTCTGTTTAACTAGCATATTTCCAAAATTAAATGCTACCATTTTAGATACAAATTTCAAGCCATCTTTTTACCTATTGAGTTAGTGTAATTGCCTGTTTAAATCAATTAAGACAACTATTAAGAGATCAGATCCTTTGTCCTTTATTAGTTTTATTCTTAAAACAGCTACAAAGCAACCCACAACCGTGTCACATTAAGTAGTCATTCAGCATATTGCTATATAAATAGCTTGTGAATTATATATGGAGGAAAAATCCTTCTTAAGAAATATTGGAAGAGATTTTGCTTCTACAAGCCCAACTAATAAAACATTTTTTTCTATATCATAGTGAGTTTTAAGATTCATATCAATACTGTAGTAGCCTCTAGCTAGAAAGAAAGTCATTGGGGATAGTGGGGTTTCAATAAGGCATTCGCTGCTTATTCATACCATTTTCCACTACTACCTGACACATAATCTGAGTTATTAGAATCACAAAGAAGTATTGGAAATTATATTTTTAAGAGGAAATCGAGACTGGTGATATTGAATATGCACATGCAGAGGACATAGAAATTATCCTAAGAGCCAGTGTCACAATATTGAATAAAGTGAAGCCTGTGTTAGATGAAAATATGCCTGCTTACTTACCAGCGGGGGGAATAATAAAAAAAAGAACATTAACTGTTCTTTGTTGTTTGGGTTTTATTTTTTTTTAACATAAGAGAGCACATTAATATTACATGACTTCTCATACTAAATGATCAGAGACCCATGAACGCCGCTTTGAATAGGAAAATCTATGATTTCTGTATTTGATATTTTTGTAGAGGATTGACAGAGGTCAGGCAAGGACTCTAAATATTGTAACAAGAACTTCGGATAAAAATGCTTGTATTTGATATTAGTCACTTGTGAAGAAGTCAATAATACAAAAATGTTTGCTGTGTATGTTACAGAATTTCTCTTCCATGCATAGTTAATTGAGAAATAACCTCATTAGATATCCATTGAAAACTATGGTTTCGTGAAAAGAATTGAGGCATTTTCACAGCAGGTTATACAGCTGACCATAAACCGAGCACGGATCAGTATGCCACATTCTGTAACGCTTGTGCAAAGTCTCGCATTGATGGGAATTGACAGGGAAATGCCCATTGTTAAAACCCATCCAATGTTAGCAGAAATGTGGCACGAAACAGGTTGGACATGTGATAACTGCTGGCGCTTTGAACGTAGCCTATTCAAATGTCAGATTAGTAAAGCAGTTTGGTTGATGTTTTTTGGTTTGGGTTTTTTTTTTTTTTTTTTTCATTGTGCTTAGAACAAGCAGGGGAAATCTTTTTTTTCCTGCTGAGTCAGAGTGCAGCAGAGCTGTTCGGATGTGAATGCCGTGGTCCACAGGAGATGGTTGCTTTCTGGTCTGTGCTGGAGAAGAGACTGCAGTTTGTTTGGAAAAGTAAAAGTGATCAAAGAGCTTCTATGAGATTCGAGAAGGAAAGTATTTCAATATGTTTTTAAAACTCTTCTTTCAAAGCACAATTTATCTCTTTAGCTGTTTTGCTGTTGGGCTTTTTTTTTTTGAGTGAATTGCTAACATTTGTGAATATGTGGCTGCTAGAAGAGATAGCACTTCAGAGTGTTTAGTACATAATATTGAAAGAGGCTTAAAATCAACAACAGATCTGTAAAGATAACTCTGGATTATTTTACAGAAATAATTTTAGTAAATGAGATTTACCCAATATATTTCTCTAAACAGATATCTTAACATATGGGTATTTCCATCCAAGCCAGAGAAGTTGGACTACTTCCTCTCTTTCAGAGAAAACAGACTGAAAAGTCTCCCAGCTGTATTCCTGCTCTACTAATTTTGTCTCCCTCCTTTCCCATCAGTTTTTGCCTGCGTGAAGAAGAATCAGCATTTCTTGTGTTCCCTGCAAGTGAACCTTTGCAAGGTCTTTTTCTTGGAAAGTAAGTTTATCTGTATTTATTTATCTCTATATATTTTTTTCTTCTCTTATTCCCTAAATACACTTGGCTTGCATTTAGAGGAAAGTCTTTGAAAACCTTTGAAAATATCACATATTGGGTAGCTCCATGGATGATATCTTACAGAAGTGCATTACTCACCTCATGTATTCATTTTAGGTTATATGTGAAATATTGGGAAATTCCCTTCACAGAAAAAAAAAAAAGTGTGAGAGATGAATGATAAAAGGTTGGTGTGATAAACTGGGAGAGGATGATCTTTCATTAGGGAGGAGAAGTACAAATTTCCCATCCACTTTCCCCTGTCAGTATGACTGAGCCCCAGTATTGAGACTTTCATTTACAATGGATTGTTTCTGGCCTCTCATACGAACATTTTGTCTATGCAGTGTATGATAGATGAGTGCAAAGAGGGGCCATAACATGTCGCACAACCCACTCACCTTTCTTTTCATGCTGGGGATGAAAGCCTGCGGTCTGCAGTCTGCAGCCCAGCAGTGATTAGTAGCATGATCGATGGACATTGGCCTGTTTGGGCGGGTGTAGCCCATTGCGCTCTGTCCGGCCATGCCTGCAGTCACACACAAGAGCTTGCTGTTTATTCAGCCTGGTTCTGTGGGTGGCCTCCTCTTGTTCTCAAGGGAGAATATTCCCCCTGCTTCTGGGACTGCCCCCCAGCAATCAGCTGGAGCACTTTGGGGACTGCTAGTGATCTTCTGACATCCAGAAGATGCCTCTCTTGTCTTCAGCTTTTTTCCCTTTCTAGTAAAGGGTCGGGTAGAGGACATTGCAAGGTACTGTACAGGTGGCACCAGGAAGGGGAAGAGAGGGGGTCAGAACTCAAGCAGCAGCGGGAACATGGAGTGATGGATCCGCTACTGCAGTGCTTGCTTAGACAGAATTCTTACAAAAGATAAGTGCTTGTCATAGTATAACAAACAGATGTGCTTGCTCTTGGATAAACTGCCATGGATGCTGTTGTCGTTGAACTTGTCTAGTTTACATTTTGATCTGAATGTCGATATGTGCTACATAATAACCACAGGAATGAAAAGTTCTGCAATTGAGTTGTTTTGATCCTATTAGTTGGATTATATAGAAGACAGAAGAGCAGAAGGTATCTAGGCTTTCTTGTAAAAAGGAATTAATATTAAATGAAAGAATGATTTTCTAGGAGAAATGTTTAGCTACATAAGCAAATGTCAGCTGATTCCTTATTCAGTAAGGAACAAACCTTCCCAAACAGACCGCATTATGTGAGTTCGGGATACTGAAACATAGAATCATAGAATAATTTGGGTTGGAAGGAATCTCCAGCAAGGGTCCTGTCCCCTTTGCTCAAAGCAGGGCCAAACTGCAAGGTAGAGTGGTATAAACAGGGTTGTATCCAGTCAACTTTTCAATATCTGTAAGGTTGGAAATTTCGTTTTCACCTCTTTAAGTACCTGTTCCAGTGTTTGAACATCTTGTGATTTTTTTTTCCCTAATACCTAATTGAAATTTCCCTAGTTGCAACTTGTGTCTGTTGGTATCAAACAAGCAGGTGAGACAATTCTATCTAAAATTATTCGGATCAAGTGGAAAACTGGTGGACATAAGGAGTAGTTCAAAGTAATGAAAAATATCAAAATTAATGAAAATAAACACAGTGCTTTAAAAATAGGCATGGGACTTCACTTTGATCTCCAGTCAGTAGCAATTTTGTACTTGAAGTGAAAGAGGTTAGACCCATCATAGGATATTTGCACTCAGGACTTTTTACTTGACTGCCCTCTGGATGTCAAAGTCAGAAAGAACATGCAGATTGCAGTCCAATATAAAAAAAACCTCAAACATTAATGAAGTACTGGAGCACATAATAGGGACATACCTTCTCATGGCATCATAAAAAAGTGGCTCACAGAGAAGAGAAGGACCAAACATGAATACACAGGTGCGATCCCTTGTTCGTGCGTAGCATTGCAACTTCTCTTGCTTTCAACATACAGCAAGCAGAAGTATGTAAATTGCCACCTTTTTGGTGGGGGACCTGGAATCAGAGGAGCAGCAGTTAATCTGTTCTCTGCTTTAATTCCTTATTCTGCCCGCTTCTGGTAAATACCTACCTGGGAGAGATGCGAAAGACAAGCTAGAAAATCTTTGACATAGAGTAGAAGTGCTTGAAGGGTTAGCTGGCCATATTTCTTAAGAAATGTCTAGTCTTCTCAAGAAATGGAGTTAATTTGAAGTCAAATGTCTTAAAAATCCTCAGTTTTCTTATATTTTTAATAGTTCTCTGATCAGAGAACTTCTTAGTATATGTGTTGCATATATCAGAGCAGCATTAATTAAGCTCAAAAAGGTGTCAGTTCTCAGCAGACAAAAAATGAGCAGGAAAGTGAGTACTGAGAAGGAAAAATAGAAAATCACCTAAGAAATCAGAGAAGCAAAAAAGACAGAGATAGCATCTAAAAACACCATAGAGCTGAGAAGGTAAAAAAATGTATGAATGGCATTAATAGGAATTGGTGATTAAATTTTAATTTTCAAAGGAAAGGATATATAAATGAAGAATAGTAGTAAGCAGTAATCTCACTAGAACACGTAAGGAGAAATTCAACATCTAAATTAACCAAAGAAAAAACAATCATTATTACTGATGGAAATGTTTTGAAGAGACTCTGTGAGGAGGGAAAGATGATGAAAATAGGTCTTTCTTGTACAGTACATTAAAAAAAGAAGTTTGAAAATAATTTGTAGAATAACTCATGACAGAAACTACAATAGGAGGATCATTGTGTTCTGGAAATGAAGCTAATGGTCCCAATTTAGCAATTGGGACATTGCTAGTCCCAGGGACTTGTTGCTCTTTGTTTTAATGCTAAATTTGGCCACGTACAGGGGACAGAATCAGGAAAATACTTTCATTTGAAAACTGATTTGGGAAGAAGTGATCCATGTCTGAATAGAATTGGTGGGGAAAGTGGGCTGATTTTTGTGAAAACCTGGAAATATTCTTCAGAAAGATAAGCACTAAAATACAAAGATTTTGTAGTTGGGAGTTGTCAGAGAAAAGTCACAAGTTTCCATAAGAAGCAAACACGTTTTCTTGAAGATTTTTGGTTAATCAGAAATCTAGTTTTATGTCATAGGACAAAGTTTACCAGCCTTAGCTGTGAAGCATCAACATTTTAGTAATCCTAATTCACCTCAGGTACAGAAGATGAATGCTACTCGAGATGATGTAAATTTCAAAACTGTCCCTTGTTCTGTTTGGCTTCTTAACTTTTCTGTGGTGCTTTGCCTTCCTGTAGGCTGGCATTTCACTTTTTTAGGCCCATTTTGTAGTTTCTTCATCCTTTGGAAAGTTAGCATCTCATGACATTTATATATGCCTAAAAGTCACCTAGAAGATGATATTTGGAATGAAATAAAAAGAGTAGTAGAAATTAATAAGGTAGCACATAGTGTAACAAAGGATAAAGGATAGGTTATAAGATCTGTAAAAGATGTACTTTTTGTCTCTTCTAAGACAAGTCACAGTGCAAATAATAAAAACAACAGTAAGTCAGAGATGAAAACTTTTAAAGCACTATAGAAATAAGTTGGAAGAGGCAGAAAAAAAAGAAAATTGAATGAGGAGGGGGCCATGTCTGTTACAAATTTGTATAGAATTTTTTTTTCTTCATTATGTTGTCATTTTTTCTTCATTACTGCATTGTTTGAAGTGTAACATCTTTGTTTTAAAATTCAGGAGGTGAGTTTTAGAAATTATGCTACTAAGAGAAGCTATGTTGTGCAGAAAGTTAAGACAGGGAATGCAAAATACTTGAAGCACAGTAGGAACAAGAGGCCCATGAAAGAGACTTTAGTGTACCTGATGGTTGGCAGCTAAAATGTATTGACAGAAGGAGCACATTGCTTAAAAGAGAGAACTTTCTGCCTTGTTCTCAAAAAAAGGACATAGATATAAATGCTGGGTGAGTAAAAAGTTCCCAAGGAAAAGGGAAGGGAATCAAACATTTGCTAGAACTAGTAGTCTAGAAATAAATTTATTGAAATAGGCCACTTTTTTTTTTTCATATTCCACGTGCCTGCCATTTATTGATAATGCAGGAGGTAGCTGGGCACAAGTGCTGACCACCATCATTGGACCATGGCAAATTCCTTGCTACTCTAGCAGTGAGGAGTGAGTTTGAAAGCTTGCAAAATGCAGTGCTGCACCCATCTTTGTGAGCAAACATATGCCTGAATTTTGGAAAGGTTTATATCCTCCGGCAGATAAAGCTGGTTTGTAAATGCTGGTAGTGCTCCCCAGAGTACACAGTCCTGGTTAGCGTTTGTTTATAATATGTGGACTATTTCCTGAAGTTGTGTAAATGCATGGTTACAAAATACAACAAAACATGTTTTTAAGAGAGGCTGATGGGTCTGGTGGCAAAAACTGCACAGAATGGGAGTGCAGCAGCACAAGCATGCCATGGGCCTCTGCTTAGCTGAGGTGTGAAACAGCTGTCGCAGCCGTGAAACACTTGAAAGGCAGTGCATCTGGAAAATGCCCTTGAGAGACACGTTAGCCTTCACCCTATCATCCGTACCTTAAAGGAGGCATTTGTTGCAAGCTAAATAATCCTCATTTTCCGTGTCTGTGTTCAGCAGCTAGATGAAGGGACAGAGAACTGAGCTGTTCCACAAGCAGCAAAATTAATAAAGCCTCGTCTTTTCCAAGTTTGACCTAGGTCCCCAAATATCTCTTTACAATACAATGCCCACTCCACCCCCAAAAACTCTATTTCCCCAGAGTATCACCAGCTTCCTCCTGCATCACCCTGTGCTCTGGCTGAGCAGCAGGCAGCATGCTGCCTGTTCAGAGCAGAGGCTGAATCGGTGCTGGCTGACCATTGCCCTCCAGGATAAATGGTAATTATCAGAAAAACCTCTCTCCCTCTCCTTTACCCAACTGTCAGTGTTCACTGCTTTTTTAGAAACTTAATTATCTGCAGTACTGCTGCCCCTCTGCCAATTTGCTTGAAATTGGGCAGCCGGTTCAAAAGTTACAGAGAAAGACAAAAAGCTCCGGGGGTCAGGTTTCATTTCCTTAGGAAGCCAGGGTTTAAACACAAGGTCACAGATCAGTGATTAGATTGCAGCTTCTGCTGAGAACTTCATGGGCTGAGCAAGTCTAAGTTACAAGTCTAAAACAAAGTATCACCTGCAGCATGAGACTGTGTTTTATCAGCATGACTGCTATATAGGCCCCATATGCTGCAGGAAAAAAAAAAAAAAAAAAAAAAAGTATTTTTAGCAAAGGGAGCTAAGCTTGTAAAAAGTGGAACTAGCATATTTCACCTGCTACAGCTTTTGCTTTTCTTTTCTTCCACAGAAATTCCACGTCGTCTTTTTCAGATGGATGCCTGTCTTAAAGGACGTGCAGTGCACAATCCCTAGCAGAAGCTAAAAACGAATGGCGCTTACTGAGGTTTCCAACAACATCATCTCCTCTCTTCCTGTTTGAGATGGGTGATATGATCATCAGGAAAAAGCTCTAGAATAAGCCCAAGTGACCTCTTCATCCCTTGACTCCTCTTTCCATAAGTCTAAAAAACACCAGAAGAAATGACCAGTCAACTACCAGAGGAGTCTGTGGAGACCCAAGGCTCAGATGAGCTTGAGTGCAAGATCTGTTACAACCGCTATAACCTGCGACAGAGAAAACCAAAAGTGCTGGAGTGTTGTCACAGAGTATGTGCCAAATGCCTTTGCAAGATCATAGACTTCGGTGATTCCCCGCAAGGAGTCATAGTATGCCCATTTTGCAGGTTTGAAACGTGCCTGCCAGATGATGAGGTTAGTAGTCTTCCTGATGACAACAACATCCTTCTGAATTTAGCTTGTGGGGGAAAGGGAAAGAAGTGCCTGCCAGACAACCCAACAGAACTTTTACTGACTCCCAAAAGGTTGGCGTCTCTGGTTAGCCCTTCTCACACCTCTTCTAATTGCCTGGTTATAACAATCATGGAAGTACAAAGAGAAAGTCCCCAGACTCTGAACTCAACCCCTGTGGTGGAATTTTACAGGCCTACGAGTTTTGACTCTGTTGCAACTGTGTCCCACAACTGGACAGTGTGGAACTGCACATCTTTGCTCTTCCAGACCTCAATTCGGGTGCTAGTGTGGTTGCTAGGGTTGCTGTACTTCAGTTCCTTGCCTTTAGGGATTTATTTACTGGTATCTAAGAAAGTCACCCTTGGGGTTGTCTTTGTAAGCCTTGTTCCTTCGAGCCTTGTTATTCTCATGGTTTATGGCTTTTGCCAGTGTGTTTGCCATGAAGTTCTAGACTGCATGTCATCTTGATAACAAATACAGTGAAATAAGATGTATTGCCACATGTGTAGCATAGTTGATTTATCCGTGTCTTTCTATTCTTATTTATTCTTATTGTTGTCCATCCCACTAAATGGAGGCAGTGGCCCTAGTTATATGGTCCTTTTATTTCTATTTGGTTTCCTATTTTTTCCTCCTTTTTTTTTTTAAGCTAAATAATGGAAATAAAATTTGAGAACAGATTTTAAAAGGCCAGGTTGTAGGAAGGGATAAAGCAAAATTGCCAAAAGTGGTGCCTGCTGCTGCCACTATTCAGATGAGTGGCCCATTGCTTTCTAGTGGCTTGATCATGTGAGTCAAGGCTGCAGGATCCACCCTAGAAGAATTTAGTATAACAGGCACCTGCCAGGTCAACGTACAGCATCTCTTCATCTAAAGTATCTCATGCTTTGGAATATCTGGTTTTTATCATTTATAGCAAATGAAATCACTTTATTTGTTGATATTATAAGAAGACAAGCTACCATTGCTTTTTCCAGTTTTTGTTATAGCAAAAATATTTGTGGGAGGCCAATGGTCACAGGCTTTTTTGCATTCTGAAACATGAGGAATCTTTTCTTTTTTTTTTTTTTTTTCCCTGTGCTAAAAACTTGTCTCCAAAACACTTTCCCCAAGGAGAAACCCACTTTACTTGTCATATAGTTGCAACTCCCTCTGAAATGCTCCTGCTAATGAATACTTCTAGGGACCCAGCCACACATGTGCTCTTCTCTAGATGCTCTCATTTCAGTGTGCATACACCTTAGGCTTCCCTTCGAGGGTTCAGAGCTCTGCAGACCTCTCTAGTTATGTTCTGTTATGCTTACCCTCCCTCCCAGCATTCACACCACCACACCACATTTCCAACCCATTAGTCCTTCTAACAAATTTCCTGACCAACTTCATGCATGCCTACTCTGTGGTAGCTACACTGGAGAATTTGGCTTATGTGACTTTAGCTACCAAGATAAATTTTTATTCCAAACTATTAGGCGATGGACCTTCAATCACTAATACAAATTTCAGAAAAAATCTGAAATGGTTAGCTGTTGGGTTTGGGGTTTGTTTTGTTTTCTTTTCTTTTCTTTCTGAGTTCACAAAAAGAGCACTGTAAGGAGGTACTATGACTTTGGGAAAGTTTCCGTTTAACGCATAGTCCTTCAAAATGTTTAATACTCTGAACTCCCTCTGTCTTCATTGTGAGTTGATGGCACTCTAGATGTGGCAATTAGCATGTCTTGATTAGTTGAGTTCAGAGGAACTACTGATGATGTACCATTCCACAAATAGAATCAGGCCCTGTAAGGCTTGCTTTTATGTTGCACAGTTTAGGCTACTTTTTGAACTGGAAGAGCACAAAAATAAGAAATATTTAATGTTTACACATATAACTAGGTCTAGTCAACGCCACAGCTGCAAACTCATTTTCCTGTGCACAGCAGGTTAAAAGCTGTGAAGGAGCAGTTGAGCACTGCAAGCATAGTTTTTGGATCAGACAGAAGGTTTAGTAATTTCAAGGCAGTGTAAGAGGGAGAGGGGTTTGTTGCATGAAGACTGAATGTATGGCCTAACAATATGTTCTTAGAGCAAACTGACTTTGGTAGGAATGAAAAATGCTAATGGGAAAAACAGAGAGTAAGTAGTTGTTGTGTCTTTCAAGAGGATTTGAAGTCAAGTTGGTCCAATTTTTGTAGGTGATGCAGGTGGTATGTACCCTTTCATTCCTCTTGCAAACATAGGGAAAAATGTGGAAATGTAAAGGTCCTGCTTTTCTTGACACTCATTTTATAATAGTGCATATATATGTGTGTGTATGTACATATAGACACATATGTAAGAAGAAAACTTGCAGCAAAATTACAGTTTTCAACTGTATAGAGTTATGGAGCTGTGTACTGAATGATTAAAGGAAAAGTTTCAGACTTTTCTGTGATGACAGTTATAACTAAAATATTTTCAGAATTCCTAGAAATTACTGTTCCTAAGTAATTGTTTTTTAATGTTTGTGGTAAAGCACATACAGTTAGAAGAGGTATCATCTCCAGTTCTGGTATATTGCAAGGTTTGACTCATCTATGAACTCATAAATTCTAAGTGTCCAACAACAATCATGTCAAAAAACAAGAAAAATCGAAACCTATGTGGTTTTATAGTACTTCATAACTTTGGGATAAGATGTATTTGTAGTGTTAGGGATTTATATATTTAGGATTTGTTCAATTTGTCTGAATATAGTGTCTCTAATAAAGGGCTGCCTAATAGAGGAAGTAGGTTTTGCAAATGTGTGACATATATGTATTACCTCTGCCCAACATGTCTACAGTGCTACCTGTTGTCTTTTCCGTTTGATTTTCAGTTAAGATTATTTTAGCTCCAGCACCAGGTATTTTGTACTCTGTATTAAAACAGAGCCTAATCTCATCAGGATTACAGTGGTATCAGTTACTCATCACAGCACAAATAAATACACTTGTTATTATACTTCACTACTTTTAAGACTGCCACCCTGTTAAATTTATGCTGTTATTTTAGACTGTGCTGCAATACTAATCCACTCAAAAATGCGAGCGTGCAAAAACATATTGATTGTATAGCTATTCTGCTGCTCAGCCAGAGCACATTATTACAGCTTTGGTCTCATAAAATTCCTATATGACTTACAATGTGGCCATTGAGAATTGCTAGGAGGTCTAAATCTCAATTATTTCTGGAGAAGGTATTTGCTGTGTGACTGAGACCAGAAGAACTTCAGATATTACTCTTTCCTTATTTTTATTCTCCACCATCCTTAAGACTTAGAACTGAAAACTCTGGTGTCCTCTGCAGTGGAGTAACTGCTGAAGTCAGTGTAAATGGGGCTAGAATCAAGTCCTGTATATAAACCTGCCTGCCTTTCCTTCCCTTCCCTTCCTGTGACTTTTTTCTCTCCTTGGAGAGTAATGGCTCCTGTGGTCGTAAAACACTGCCTGCATGCCAAGACGATTCCATCTCAGTAGGATTTCATTCCTTTTTTTTTACTCAACCAGGTACCAACTGTTATAGATTCATTAGTACAGGATTACTTTAGTCCAAAAGAGGGTTTTTTTTTTTTGTTTTTAATTCCTGCTTATCCTGTGGATACAGACTGTATCCTCACCGGCTGCTGATTTACAGTATGATATAGTGGCATCCCCCGAAGGCTGGGGCAGGATGATGAAGTGCTGAGCACAACATAACGAAGGGTGTGCTGAGCTGGACCATCCTCTCCACAGGACCCTCTGAGGGATGAAGCTCCTGCAAGCGCATCCGGACCCCAGAGCCTGAAGGGCAATTCACAGAGAGGGGGTTACATGGAAAGCGGGGCCTGCGGATTCATAAACAGGACGTGGGGCCTGGGGGCTGGGGCTGGGCTGGGGCTGAGCAGCTGTGCAAAGCAGAGAGGGGTCTATGCCTGGGACAACGGGGCTGTGTTTTAAATAAGGAGTTTGGGGTAGAGCTGCAAATAGAGTTTAATGTTTTTCATACTGACCCTTCAGGGCTTTAAAATTCATTTGGTAATTAAAAGTCATTTGCTACTGCTACTACAGTTGAGGTTTTTTTACTTTCCAAATGGCAAAGTATTGAACTTTAAAGAGATCCTTAGATTTGGGCATACTCCCTCTCTGATGTTAACTATTTTAAGCTGCAATCTTTCAAGCACAATTGACCAAAATCAGGGTTGATGTCTCTGGTTTCACTGCATTGTGAGCTTTGTCCTACTATATTGATTATATGCCTGCAAAACTGTATATGCTAATATAAAACACTGAAAATATGTGAACTCTTGTCCTGTTAACGCTATTGGCAAACTTCAGGGTTGCCAGCATTTTACAATGTGTAATCTCTTCCCAGTGGACTTTACTACCTGTAGATACAGATGAGTCAAGCAAAACGAGATTCATACTGAAAAGACGGCCAACCGCAGCCAGGAAGCGACAGTGAATGAGGTGCAGAGGGGAAATGGCAGCAGGTTGTTATAACAGTTTTGATGCCAAAGCAAGGAAAGCCCGTGGCTGCGTCCTACCTTGTCTTGGCCGGTTCAAAACTAGTGAGAGGTTGTCCCAAGCCTGTGGGCCACTATGACTCGCCACACTCCCCCGCATTACGTCAGAGACAGTTCACTTCAGTTGTGCATGTTGATTTCTTGGACAGCAGTTGTACGTCGTGATTTCATCTCCCTGCGTGGATGATGGGTGTGGTGAAAGGTCCGTAGTGTTCCACTCTTAAGCAGGCTCATTTCTACTATCCCAAAGTTTCTCAGGTTTTTCTTTTTTCTCTGAATTTCTTCATATTTCTACAAAAGCAAGACAGTGTGATTTTTTTTAAATGGAGCAGTGCCTTTAAGGAGAAAAAAAAAAATACTGGATGAAGAAGAAGTAGTGAGAATTTTGAAATCATTTTAAGATATTCAAAGGGATGAAAAGGGACTGTTCTGAGAGTCTACTTCTACTTTCATACTAGCAGATTAGATGTTATCCTTTGAGTGACATCAGTAAATATTTAGTGCTGAAGATTTCTCAGGGAGTTTACAAGTCTGCCAGACCTTGGGCACAAACCCCATACTCCACTGCTTTTCTGTAAAGCACCATTCTGCCTTTTGCATCAGCTCCCCTTGTCAAAAGTTGAACTGTCACTAGTTTATAAAGAATTCTGGCACAGAGAATAAATCCCCAGTCTGGGGATGGTATATCATCTTTGTAGAGACGTGTGTGGCAGTAGCAAAGCTTTCAGTGCTAGACCTTAAACAAAGAGAAGTCATCCTGCAGTCTGAATTGCTTGCATAAATTTCATTTTAAATCAAGTTCCATTGTGTTGGGCAACACTACAACTAAAAATCCTTTTATTGTATTTCTGCCTCTTTCTTGTGTTATACAAATGTGGTCTGCATTTTTAAAAATGTGTTAAATGATAGAAATCAGAGATGGGTAGAAAAAAGCCTAATAACTCGCTTTATCCATTTCCTCTGCCCCTGTAGAGATGAATGCTTTGTCTAGCCTGGTTTTAAATATCTCAAGTGATGAGGCCTCCACCTCTTCCCATGAGGGACTTTTCAGCCAGTTAATAAGCATCTTTGTTAGGAAATGTTTTCTTCATACTGATCCCATTTTTTTTCTTTTGCATAATGTAATCCCTGTATTCCGCACCCACTGTTTTAACTTTTATGAAATCTGGGAAACGTATCTTATTTATCTGTTGCATACTGTAGCTGAATAATTCATAATGCTTGTTGTTCAAGTAATGCAAGAGAGAAGGAACCGGTTGCTGAACAGCTAATACTTCACTGAGATGTTATGCCATGTACCAGAAGACATATTTCCTGGCAAGTCCTGGCTGTCACTTCTTTCTACATTAGGGAGTGAAAAATGTCAAGGGAAACTGAAAAAATAAGTCTTCCCAGGCACGTACGTGGCAATATTACTGAAATTTCAAGAGGTGCTGAGGCAAACAGCCTACTTCTTTAGCTAGAGCTTTTCTTTCTAAAAGTGGATGATTTTAATAAAAGTATGCTTTTTAAAAGCCATTAAATGCCCTCTTCATAAGCAAACCTCTATGTGAGAACCACACTATGTGAAAACTAAACTTGTTGAGAGACAAGGCTGGATTGATTGCCACTCGCTGCAGAGCAGTTTTTGCTGACAGCTCAGCTCGGAAGAAAAAAAATGAATCCAGTGTTAAGGAGAAGAGTTTGAAAAGATGCCTTTGCAACTGTGTTGCTGGAATCAGATCTGTGCGTGAAAAAGTGACTCATGTCTTGACAACAGAAACAGTGCATTGCCAATTTAATTACAACATATGAGATAATCCTCTGCCTGTCTCAAATGACAAGAAGGAGCAGTGTGACTAAGGAAGCCCTAGGTGGACAGATGGACTTCAGATGGTTTTGCGTTTAAAAGGTACTTACTTAAAAAAGCTGTACTATGCTTTAGAAGAGATGGGTTTGCATTTAAAAGATGTTTTTTTTTCATTTAAAAGATACTTACTTTAAAAAGCGGTACTATGCTTTATAAGAGAATGCTGAGCCCAGGTCAGCTGGACGCTCTGCTGGTTCGTTCGGGAAGGGTCTCTCTGACACTGAGTGGTGGTGGATGCGTGTAATAACACATACAAACAGCCCACATGAATGGTGAGCTTCCAACGTGCCTCAGTTATGTCAATCTGCAGTTTGGAAACCTCTTGAGATGGAGGTTATGTCTGTATCTGTGGGTTCCATTCTTGCCCATGGATTTCTGTGAATTCCGTTGAATGTTGTTTCTAACCCATTTATAGTCTTGACATCCACAGCAGCAAGTTCCGTAATGTAATTATATACTTTGTGGAAAAGGTCTGCTTCGTCTTAGAAACTCCTAAGTTACTAGTTGTATGTCCCTACTGTTTCCGATAGGAAAAGCAGTTTGAGGTGTGATTGCACACCATTTCCTCCACACCCCTCAGAACTTCATCTGTCTCTAGAAATATTAACATCATGATCTTAACCCTCATACTTCTCTTTGGCCGCCTCTTTTCCAAGCTGATGTTCCGAGTCCATTTGATCTCTTCTTAGATAGCAGCCTTTCCATGCTTGGCACCATCCATTGCACTTCCCTGAACCTTTCCTACTGCTCCTTCTTTTTTGCTTTGAGGTGGAGCGAAGCACTCAAAAATAGGTTCTAATGAGTGTCATTTGTTAATCAGTTGTGTGACCATGTAAGTCATCTGTACTCCCACGGCCGCTGAAATCACTTTGTCATTGCCATCATTCATGTCAACTTATCTGAGGTGTTACACCCGACTACTGTTAGTTTATATCAGGCTGTTAGTTTATATCAGTTTATTATATATATCAGGCATTATATGGAGGGCGGAAACACACACACTGATAAACTTGCTGACGTGTTTATCCCATGCCTTCCAGTCTGCCTGTTTAAATAGCCCAGTTCATACAGGTGCAGGAGACGGTAGATTCCAGGTGAATATGTAATTAGTTTTGCCATGGACTGTACAGATTTTAGCTCCATTAAACACAGGGCCTGACATTGCTGGACTGAGCAGCTGCTCCTCAGCGAGCGCTGCAAGATGCTTTCTCTGCCACAGCCATGCGCCTACCTCGCGGACTTGCTGCAGCCATCCCAAACTACAGCCGAGAGCTTTGCATTGCAAGAATACTTGTTTTTAAACTCTTTTACTTATTATTTCCTCAAGGCTTGTGGCCTTTTTCATGTTCTCCTTTCTTCATCCCAAGAAAAGGAGATGCTGGCAGGTAAAAAAAAAAAAAAAAAAGCTGTTTAGGGGGTGAGCCCTTTACACTTATTCTTTCACATTGCCGGTTAGAGCAGAAGTCTCTTCCTTCAGCTCCCAGGGATGTAAGCCGGGGGCTCAGCAGCTTGCTCTCCTGGGCCCCAAGGAAGGCTCCTTGCAGCCTCTGGAGGACTTCTTCACGTTGATGCTCTTTACATCGATGCTCCATCTTTGTTCCTGCTTTTATTTGGAAAAACAGAGAGACTGTAAAAAAACATTATTATTCCATTAAAACTAGATAGGGCTCATTTTCTCTCAGCAAAGAATAAAATTCTGGGGCCAAAACTCAGGAATTTTGTGGCACTTCCAGGGTCAGCTGCAAATCTCTGATGGTTTTGTTTGTTTGGGTAATGAAACACCAATTGCTAAATAAAACCAGGTCAGTAAGGCTGTATAAGCCATGCAGGTAGTTAATGAAAAAAAAAAAAAAAAAAGTTAAAAGAAAAAAGAGCCTTAATCACACAATAGGGCTTGGCTGGAGAGGAAAAACAGAAACAGGTGGGTGTAACTGGACAAGAGACTGCAGAAATAATGCACAAAGACAGGTAGAATGTGAAAAACGTGCATGCAAGCTCCAGTGAGTTATCGACACACTGCAATATGTAATTCTTGATCCAACAAACTGAAAAAAACCCCAAAAGATTTAAGCATATATTGCTTTACTTTATACTTTGGCTCCTAAAATCCACAGTTTTTAAATTCCAGATCAGCTTGAGGCTTACCAACATAACGTGAGTTTTATGAGAGGAGTCTGGCTGCTGCCTTCTAGTTGTCTGTTTTAGTTTTACAAAGAAAAATCATAGGGTGGGGACTTCTTTTTGTTTGTTCTTATTTCAGGAGTGGAACGATGAAATCCAACCTAATCTTGCAGACACGGAAAATGTAACATGGTAGCAAATGGCAAAAGTATAACTATTCCTCTCTGAAATAATGAAGTAGTAATGTAAAAGCAATTGTTTCACTCAATAAAAATTTAATTTTTTCAGTAAAGTTTGTCATGATAAGCATATTTCTTAATGCCTGGATTTGGAGGTCTTTCAGATTTCATTCCTGTTATTCATTAGATCAGTTTAAAAAACAGACTGAAGGTGAGTATGTGATATTTCACAGTATTTTAACCAAATAGGACAAAATACTTCTGTTTACTGCATGAGAATGTAAAGTACCTTGCCTACTGACTGTTACTAAAAACACGGGGCTAATTCCTGCTTTAGAGAAGTGTGTTCTTGCCTGGAAACCCTTAGTACAGGTGTCTCTAAAGCCTGAGCCCGATGGTGTTCGCCTCTTTGGAAGGCTACGGGCTGCAGGTTGTCCCTCATGCCGTTAGAGAGGCGGCAGCGGAGCCTGGTTGCAGGGGACGCGATGTGACCCGCACACACGTGTGCACGGGGAAATGCAGTTGCCCAGCAAACGCGCGCTGCCTCAGCATGAATTATTCCTTCTTTTGGCAGTACTACAAAGAGCGAGTGTGCTCTGTAACTCTGCTGGCTTCAGGCACAGCTGGACCGTGTAGGAGCGCTACTCACAGGGTTGTGATACGCCGTCTTGTAGTAGTAGCGTGTAGAATAGGAGCATCCATTGACATCAGCCAGAGTGTGGCCATTGGTGTAATTTGCATTTTGAATGGATGAGCCATTGGTATAGTGATGGTGAGATACAAAACTCATGCAGTGGATTCTTTGCTTTTTTAAAATTGCAGAACCTCACCTGCCACGCTTTGCTTCCTTTTTCTCTATTAAACTGAGGGGTGGCCCAAAACTGGTAAACTTTCTGATCTCCAGATCTCATGAGCCTCAAAGCTTGTAGATATTTGAACCCTGAGTTGTGGGCTAAACCCGCTCCTAGCTGAGAGTAAACCATCCTTGGAAAAAGGTGCAGCTGTACTATCCTTCCCTCTTTCTAGTGTAGAAATAAAAGCTCAAAATAAAATTTAGCCATTTGTTTTTTTTTTCCACAGGAAATTAAAACATGAAGTTTCTTTTCAGCTTAATTTTTACCACATCAGAATTTCAGATGTTTCCTGTTTTTTCCTGACACAGCATAGGTTTAGGAAATCAAATGCAGTACCTTAACAAATGAGGGAGAGCGTCATGTTTGCTCAGAGGTTCTTTGTTTCTTTGTTGAAATCTACTGATAAAAGCACCATAAAAAAAACTTTGTGAGAAGAGGCAGTTTGTTACGTACCAAAAGTGCTGAGTTTTTAGCACTCAGACAGCATCGCTGGAACCTCCAAATAGAAAAATAAACAAAGCTTAGCCCTGGATTCATGATATGTTCAGATGTAAGAGCCAGCTCTCCCCCTCCTCAAATACAGAAAATATCGGGAGCTGCTTTTGCATTGCAAAGAGATGTGAACCCGTTCCTCCTGCCATTGTCACGTTATTCAAAAGGCAAATTATGCAGCGGTTAATTTTGCTAGAGGCATTGGTTTTTGACCTGGGACTGAGCCTCTGGTAGGAGCAGGGAAGCGTACCTCAGCATCCCCTGGCTGTACGTCCCTGTAGCAACCGGGCGGGGAGGACCGGGAAGGCTGCGTCTCCCAGGCCTGGGCCGATGACGACGGTTAGAGGTGCTTCTTGAGAGATGTAACCTGCCAGCTGCGCCTGCTTGTCTGAAACGTCAATCACGGCTGTCTCCTTGACCAAGGAGATACAGCTGAACCATTTGGTGCCAAAACCTCCAGGAAATTCTATAGAGCGATCTGAGCTGGCTTCAAAGAGTGGGTTGGGAGAGCCTTGTGGGTATCACAGGGGGTGCTTTTTGCACAGGGGCAAGGGAAGAAGTCCTGTGTCCCCGTTAATGTGAAGAGGCAGGGAGCATTTCACCCCCAGCCTAGCATAGCCTGCGTTTCCCCGGGTAAGTGGCTCACGTTTCATGAAGCGTTCTCCCCCGCTGCAGCGGCATGCGCTGGTGGCGTAGCGCTAACCCGCAGTCCGGAGGTCGGGCTCGGTGAGAGCTTTCCCCTTACCAGGCCACATTGCCTGCTGCACGTTGCCTTCTGCGCTGCACGGCTATCAAAGCTGCAGGGCAGTTGCACTCGGGCATCGGCGGCCCCCGCAGCCGCCTCTGCTCTCCCCCCTGGCCTGCACACCCCTGGCTCCCAGCAAGCAGCTCTCCCCACCACCCGCCCCTTGGCTCTTCCCTGGCCTCCCCGGCCCGCCTCGCCGCTGCGTTTCTTATGGAAACGTTGCAGCCACGTTCTGCTCCTTCCATTCGACTTCTTGTATTGCTTTTTTGTATTTCCTTCTGTTCTGCACGAGGCACAACCCCCAGATCACTAGTCGAAATACTACACTTAGACCTGATTAACTAATTCAAACAGAATTCTTGACACAATTAATTTAGACTTTGCCTTTCCCTGCTTGCAGAGCACTGTCACGGAGGTCACTGTTTCCTGAAAATAATTCATTGCTTCTTTATTTCTTTAAATTGGTATCTCTTTGAAGATTCTCCTCGGTGGAGTGATGACAGATGCTTGCAATTTGAACGGTGTTGTGGATTGCAATTGGTTAAAAAAGTTAGGGTGGTGTATCTTCAGTAGTGTGTGGCACAAATGCTTGCAATGCCTAAACATTTGTGCATAGATTTTAAATTTGTTTAAGGATGTGTAGGATTGGGGCAAATTTATCTGATATGTGAATGATTACTCTTAGAGAAAAAAATAATTGCCATTTTGACACATTTGGAGTCCCCAGGCCTCTGGACACCATCAAGTAAGAAGTGTAAGGTATGCATCCCATGCCATCTCCGTGGCTGGCTGTGCCAGCAGCCTGCACCGCAAGCGCCCCTCTTCCTTGTAAGCTCACCTCCAGACTACACGACAAACTCCCTCAAACCTCCTCTCATGCTGGTCCGTGGTGGTTTCTAAATGAGGATAGAGCTAACAGGATAACATGGATGTTGTTGCTCTAGCGCTTTGCTACCGGGAAGAGTAGGGAAGCACCTACAGAGAAGCAAAGGGAAGTGGGGGAGAGGGAGTGGGGGTCCCCAGAAGGGACAGTGTGCGTAACGAGCAAGGAAGGCTGCACGGTGGGGAGGCGAAATGGGGAGGTGGAGGCTAATGTAAACTCAAG
Organism: Podiceps cristatus; assembly: GCA_000699545.1. Taxonomy (NCBI): domain Eukaryota; kingdom Metazoa; phylum Chordata; class Aves; order Podicipediformes; family Podicipedidae; genus Podiceps; species Podiceps cristatus. Next base: position 21,428 of record KL273315.1, on the reverse strand, counting down.
ACATGTCTTGAACTACGAAGTCTTCTGGAAAGCCTCTCTTTGCATCAGTCTTCCTTAAGGAAAGGTTAGCTGTGAGCAAATGACTTGTAAAATTAATAGCAGTGACAGGTAAAATGGGCAAGAAAAAGTGAGCTCATCGTTAGTTAGCTCGGAGGCTTTCCAGTCAGGCGTGTCAGATGAGCTTTTCCTAGGCTAAAGATCCTGCTAAAGCTGTCTCAGGCCTATCAGCGGTCCTCTTCAAAAATTCAGGAAAGATGGGAGAAAAAGCAGGAAGAAGGAAAAAAACAGGTATGCACACTTATTTTTTTAAAGGTGGAGCAGGGAGGAGCGGGGAATTGCGGACTGATCAGCTCTCCGCAGCTCTCTGTGGTTCCTCTGATCAAGCCACTTGAATGCTTGAAGGTCTCATGGACTAAGGGAGCAGCATGATGAAAAGCAAATCCTGGCAAGCTAATTTCCTTCAACAGCAAGGTAATGGGCCTGGTCATTAAGGGAGAAACAGTAGATGTCCTACATCTGGGATATTAGTATAGTTTTTAGTGCTACCTCATATGAAAATATATATATAACCTCATAAACAAAGAAGACAAATGTGGGAAACTACCGAAAGGTAGCAGAGCTCGGCATTTACACCCAAGATCCTCAAAGGATGACTAACCAAATGGAGATCAGAACAGACCCTGATCAGGATTACCCAGAATAATATCCTGGTCCAGGTCTGGATCCAATATTTGCATTAAGCAACCTGGTATTCAGGATGTACATATTGAAGGTGACCGCAGGGCTACCCAATGCGCCCATCACGATTTTGTCTCTGAATTATTGAAAAATTCCGTAGTCTTTATGATAAAGGAAAAAGCCAAGGTGAAGGTAAAAGCATAAATGGAAAAATTCCACTAGAAAAAATAAACTGCAGGAGTTGCATGGTCCTGCAAAATCACCTAAGATTTATTTAATAACCAATTGTTTCAGCAGTAAAAGAAATTTCCTATTTTCTTCAACTGCTGCCAAGCACAAATCAAGGGATGTTTACTTTGGTGCTTTTGTCTGACAGAGAAGGATTATTTCTGGCAAGTACTTTATATTGTATTAAGAAATCAGTCAAAACAAACAAGAATGTGAAAATTACATTTTAAAAGTCATTTAAAGCTGCCATGCAGAGTCTCAAACATTAAAGGACACAGTGGGGGCAGTTGTGGTTGATTTGAAAAAAAGTACGTTCATAAGGATGGCAATGTATTTGCCTTTTTAAGTTTCTGATGTGAGTGAAACTCTTCTGGATTTACAGATTTATTATTTTTTGCACTGGGAATGGAGCTCACTCTTTACAATGGACAATGAGTACTTTCCCCTGCCGCCAGTACGGCCAGCCCAACCAGTAATGTGCTTGTGCAAAAACTGTTGATAGATACTTTATCTGCAGGCGAGTCACAATTAATTCCATTATTGGCCTCATCAAATACCAGAAAGAATAGAGAAAAATAAAAACTGAAGATCAAAGCAGTGTTGTTAGTATATTTAAAATCCTTTTGAGTTAACGATTTATCTACTCTACGTAGCAAACAGAAAGTTAAAAATACTTCAGGTACGTAATTTTTTTCTTTCAACTTTACATAGTCCTTTTAACATACAGCTGTTGAAAAAGACTTTCATGAGTATTTTTTTCTTCCAGATGCTTTGTTGTATGACTTTGCCTTTGAATTCCCCAAGCTGACAAAAGCTTCAGTAGTTCAGCGTGCCAGAAGCTCCTGCTGTTAGTCCCGCTGCAGCACCTTAATTGCAAACCAGAGATGATAGCTCACATGCCATGAGCAGAGATACAGATATGACCAGCGATCTATCTGAGCTGTTATAGCCTGAAGTTTTTCAGGGAACACTGCAGGGCAACATGGAGAGAACAAAAATTAAAACTAGCATATCAAGAGGGCAGGTATTGGCACCAAAACCGCTCCGGTCCCCGTCATTGCAGGACTCACAATGGGGAAACACTCCCCACGTCGGTGCGGGGCATACGGCTCCCTCGGGCGTGGAAAGCTGTACACTCCCTCTGCTCTCAGGTGCAACGCCACACCAAGTTGTGCCTTCCAGTAGTATGCGAAACGCCTGATGTTACTGAAGTTGTTGACAGGGTTTTCTCATTTCTTTTCTCTGGGTGAGGGAATGAATGCATCGGATGCCTGCTACATCCAACGGGTGAAAATGAAAACCCACCAGCAAGCTCTTAAAACATAAACACAACAGATAAGATTACGATAATGTTAAAGATGACAAAGACATGCATCTTGCAGCTGCAGCAGCAAGTGGTGACGGACAAGGCAGTGGACGGGAAGGTGCCTTCCCAGAGCAGCTTGTTAGATCCCAGAAGCAGGCGCGACGGAGGGTCTGCCTCCCACCTGGGTGAATCTTGCTCTGGGAAACTTCTGTGGTGCTGGAAAAGGGACCCCAACAAACTGGTCTTGGGTAAACCTCCAGTTAGCATAAACCAAGGGGTGCATGAGTGGTAAATCTGGAAATCCAACACTCAGGATAGTATTTTAGGGAAGGCAGCAGAGAGTAGCAGGAAGGTAAAATTTAGGAGGAGCAACCTCTGAGCCAGAAGTGATGGAAAACAGTAAGTACACAAGCTGCACCATGATGCAGCAACGCACGTGTGCAAACGCTGCGACACAGAATGAAGCAATTTAGGATCAGTGACCTGTACCGTGCAAGCTGAGGCAGGTAATCGGGGAAGGCAGCGCTGTAGCTGCACAATCCTCTCTGAAAGCTTCTCACTGCCCAGTCTCATGGGATCTCTCTTACTCAGGTATTCCTCTTCCATGACCTGATCCCACACAAGGGCTGGACACTACTGATCATGGGGAACCCTCTGCTTGCCAGCGCTTCAGCCTGTGCTATCCGGCCATCTCACCCGGAGCCTACAAAGAGGTGGAGACAGATTTGGGTCTTGTGAGTCTTCATGGGTGAGTCCCTCAGCAGCAGGGATGAAGTTGCTCCTTGTTGAGCACTGCTTTTGTCTTTCTAAATTACTTTACTGAATACACCCGCATGCCCTGCCACTTCTCTCAGGCAAAATGGCAGCATGCATTGGCCAGCAGTATTGAAAGCCCATAGCAAGATCTAGAAATGGGTTGGAAACAAATATCACCCTTGATGGGAAGAATCCCTCAGGGTCAGCATTTCTCTCTGGAATATTTGTTTGAATTTGAGTTTTGCATGGTCTACTGCATTAGATAAGCCTGTAGTTGGCCTCCAGCTGTCTTTGCTTTGCTGAGTTCCTCTCTCGCTTCCAATTTATTGTCCAGCTTATATAAGCACAGTGCCCCTCTGTTAAGACTGGTATCCCTTGTCATCTTTTTTAAACACAATTAATTAAAAGTTCCATAAAAGGCAGGAAATTCACAATCTTACAGACATCAGATCAGCTCTGAATCTTCACACTAATCTCCCCTTAGGGCCTGGCCACACGTGAATATGAATTGTCTTCATTTTATTGATTGAAGGGTTCAAAATGAGGATTATATCTTTCTGGCTCCAGGAAAACATTCATGTGTGTGCTGCTGTAAGAAATTTGGTCTTAGCACATGCCACTGTCAAGCATCTGTTTAGGAAATTTAGTTTTAGAGAGAGGTGAATTTAAACTGGGACACAGTAGGTAACATTCATCTGCCCAGATTTCCCTACTGGTGTGTAGTTATCTAAGCCATTTGAATTGCTAGTAGAAGGGAAAAAACACGTGATATGAAAACCTTGCTAGCAATGGTGTTTGTACATACCGTAACTGTGTCCTCTGTTGCCTTTTGATAGCGTTTGTAACACTTTTATTTACAGTCTTGTGTCATCTTGAACTAGTAATTACAGTTTGGTGTAGTCTAACTCTTTAAATGGATTTTTTATTTTTATTTTACTAAACCCTCTGATGTTGCATAAGCTTTTCATTAGTACTCGTCACTGTTGACATCAAAATTAGCAAGTAAATTTAGCACACTACACTAATGTGCAAATAGAATGCTTCTTAATGAGTCTTTGGGGGATTTTTTAGTTCATCCCTCTTTTCCCTCTTAAGACTACAGCGGTGATATGAAGCATCTTTACCTTCCACAGATGCTAACTGCCATCATGCATTCTTACAGCTTTCTGCTGTGTTTGTGCAGCAGCAAAATACGATCTTCACAGTTCAAGCATTAAAATGATTAAGTGTCATAATATTATGATAAGATAAATCTATCCACCTGACCACAGTTTGTTTGCCTTTTACAACTCATTACCAAATTTTATATGGAACATGTAAGAACAAAATGCTTTTGACAAGAGATGGAGATGATCTTAGAGTCCCTTATTAACGTGAATGAGGAAGCCTGGGCATTACCAGATGGGTATCGGTGACAAGTGGTGTCCCTCAGGGGTCCATAATGGGACCAGTACTGTTTAAAATCAATGACATCAACATTGGGTTGAGTGCACATTTGAAAGTTTATTTTTAAGAATTTGGTCTGGTTCTTTCACCAGCAAACTCCTGGGATAAAAACAATGCAAGATGCAACAGTGGCTCTTTCTATCTAGAACATATAATCAATATAAGTCTTAGAGCAACAAGAATCTACTTTCTTTTCTAACACTAATGAGAGAATAATAAACAAGAAAAACCCATCAAGCTGAAAGTGAATAAGAAAGGCAGTCTGAGTTGGGTGTTCTGTGTTTGCAGCTCCCGCAGGAGTGAAGAAGGGTATATTCATGTTACCAACAGCAGATTCTGGTCCCATTCTAATGGAACGTTTATAGCAGTTATCACAAATATTTATGAACACTGATCGTGCGGATTGGTTCAATGACAAAACACAGGATTCAAAGGTACAGGTACTACTGAAATAAATCACAGTTTGTCTGAGGTAAATGCATATGTCATTTGAAAGTACTGACTGCAAGATTTCAGCCATTAGGCAAGTTTCTGTGGTCTGTGGCATCTTTGGAGTTGCAGTAGGGTAACAGATATGAGGTTAGGGTTTCTCTTCAGCACTAGGGAGAAAGCCACTGCTGCCGCTAACTTCATTTTATTTCATCAGCTTCAGTGTCTTTGTGATGACAATATTCCTCACCCACCGACCACCTTCTCAGGAGCTAGACCGATTCTGCCTGGTAGCAGAACACATACACAGATTTTCAGGGACGTTAATTATTCAGTGTAAACTGCCAGATGAAAAAAACTTTTATCAATGCACCCTCCAAGAAGACAGCTCATCGAAGTGGTTTGAACCATTCCCAGACACTCTTCCAAGATGAATTAATTTGGAGGAAATTTCATCTTGCATTTCAGATTCCCAGTTCTTCTATCTTTATTTTTGTTTAAATTGCTGTCTTTTAAAAATCTTACCGAAATAAATCATATCGCAGAGAACCCAAAGCCAACAGAAACTTTTGCAGTAACAGAAATGGGACTCACAGGAGCACCTGAATTCTGCAGGGAGAGGCAGTGCATGATGAAAGAGCTGGAACAGAAACACTTTTACTCAAGGAAACAACAGTTAGGAGTAACCGCAGGCGTTATCTTGCAGCCTTGTGTAAGAAGACGGAGTTAAACTCAAATAAACACCTGATGGAGAAAAAATCCCCCAAACAACCCACCAAAACCAAAAAACACACACAAAAAAAACCGAAAACCACAAAGAAGATGATACTGATAGACATGAATTTGAACCGTGGTTATCTGCAGAGCTAACAAGAGCCTCATTTCTCAAATGGAAAAGAGGAAATGTTTCCTATAAAGACCAGAGAAAATTCTGTGCAATTAGCTTCTCTGCACAGATGCTACTCAATTGAATTCAAATTAGGGAGTAACAACTCCTATGCTTGCTAGGATTCATCTGAATTTGAAGACTAAGATTCAAACATAGATGATCAAACAACAGCATGATTTATCTGTTACATGTGTCGAAAAAACAAGCTTGGGGCTTGAATGCACACATAGCTTTAAGCCACTTGACGCAACATGGTACTTCTGCTCTCTTTGATCACTTCATCTTTTTTTTTTTTTCATTTTTTTTAAGATTTTTTTGTGTGTCTTGAGCTATGTACACTAGTCATTCATAAAGGGGGTGGCTCAAATCCCAATTTCTCCTTTATTTCCGGTTTCATTGTGTGAATGGTTTTCTCAACTCCTTCCCATTCTGGATGAAAAGGGGCAGCGTTCACACTTCTGCTGTCTACTCCAGCTGGCACTTGGGCACCCCAAGAGCCAAGCCTCAAGCTCTCCCCTCTTGCTGTGTTCACAACTTGCCAGTCTCAGAAATGGCCAACCATCTTTCACAAGGAGGTGAGCCACTTTGATTCCTAGACTTGACAACTCAGGTTCTTCTCCCAAGATTTTGCCTTGAAACAATTCTGGATACAGAAAGACATTAAGAATGTATTTGTTTTGCAAAGTGTCCTTTCTGAGACATCAGAAGAAAGTACTTTTTAAACACTCTAAGTCTAAAGCTGTATTTCTGAAGTGTAGAAAAGAATCATATTCTCCCCCCAAGTATTTGATTCTCTGTGTAAAAACTGCTGCTCCATTTTTTTTTTTTTAACAGTTTTAATGGACAAATACCTTTTCCTCCTGATAACTTTTCATTGTAAACAGAACTTCCTAGTGCATGGGAGAAGATAAGAAAACAAACGTGTACCAGATGTTAGTCACACTATTTAATGCGTTACTGGAAGGTACTGAAATATTGTGATGATGACTGCAGTATAAAAATCTATGCAGAATAGAAACTAGCAACAAAGAAGCTTTCCAGGCAAAAGGAAAATAGGATTAAATTGTCCAATTGTGCAGCTCTGGTATTCTATTTTCTTGTACGTAATCTGATAGGCTTCACATTATTCTCCAGAATACTTCATTGGGCCAAATTCATTCTTAGTGTAACGCTATTGACTTTAATAGACTTGTACAAGAGCTTAGTTTGGTCTATTGTATGTCAGATGTTTTATGCATGCAGCATCATTCCTAGGAGAAGATTACTTAAGGATAAAAATGTTATCTATGTTTCAAGACATGGTCCATCTTCCAGTCGAGACCCAAGAGAGCAAAATAAAAATGGCAACAAATTAAGAATTGGCAGTCATCCAGGAAGAGAAGTTAAAAAGCATTTTTGTAATTTTTTTTCCACAGTGCCTTGAAAAACATTTTTATGATGTTGGAGGGAAAGTTGTTTCATGGGTTTTTTTTGTTTATCCTATATTTAATTCATTTCTGTCTTCATGATTAAAAAGCTTCAGTCAGCTACAGAGACTAATTAGACTATGCTATAACAAGGATTACTGAACTGTAATTATTATTTATTCAAATCAGTGGAAGAATTACCAAGGCTTACGTTAAAGACAATAGAAGGTAATGGAGAAAGAAGCAAAGGAGGCCAGTAGCGATTTCAACTGCATATTGTCAGCCATCCCAGCAGTACAGAAGTACCCATCTAATTGACACCTTGAAATAGGGGCCTGCTGATATTTGCTTGTGAATCATTCATTTCAACCATATTTTTAAACATGAGCTCTTTTTAAAGAAATATCCTTATAAAAAAAATATAGGTAGGGTATGGACACTAGTATTACTGGCTGGTTGTTGAAAGAAAGTGACAGGAAAAAGTTAAGGAGATATATTTGCTTGTTATTTTCACTGTATTTAAAATATGGACTTTTTTGCTTATTCTCTGACAGACTCACACTGCTGTATGGCTGCAAATGCCCACGGCTTTTCATTTCCTGTTTTAACTCACCAGTCATTTCCAAGCAGCACTTCTGGCATTCAAAAAAACAATTCCAGCTGCATTTTAATTTAACTGAAAAGTTTCAAGGCTCCCAAAATGAAACAGTGCCCACCTGAAGGGCTGTTCTGCCCAAGGGCCTCCTTCCCCTCATCTACTTCCCTCCACATGCCCCACAGCTAATGAACTTGTCAGGCCTGGTGGAATCTGCAGGCACATTATGGTGTAGTACCAAGGTTTGATCTAGGCAAAGATCCTGATCTAAAGATAAAGTGGCTGGTGTGGAACATCAGTATTAACAGCTCAGATTTGTCTTGCTCTGATCTAGAATGAAATGCTTTGGTTCAGTTTAAAAAAAAAAAAAAAGAAAAAAGTTTTGATTCTGATCAATCAAAAAATATTTCCATTTTACCCGCTTGGGTAAAAATGGAGAGCTTGTAGAAACTGTCTTTGTATTTAGTTGTACTTTCTGGAAATGGGGCCCAATGCCACTTAGGACTTTAGGTGCTAGTAATGAAAAGAGGCTGGACTTTGAAAGAGCAGCCATTTAAATCTGTCACTCCCTTCCTAGTCCTTCCCCGTTCTCCAACCTCCCAGCGACCAGGCTTGTGTCTCTGCTCCTCTGTTAAAGTGATTCCCCCAGACTCACGTGATGTAAGGAAAGCAGGGCACGGGAAGGGGGGGAGGTTATTTTCCAGCAGGTACGTCCCACCTGGGAGGGCTAGGGCAGCCAACGGTAGGTGTGATTTTATCATTCTAACAATGCACGTCTCTTGTCAAGGGATAATCAATATGTAAAATCACCTTATAGAGATTTTTTTCCCCCCTTTTGATAGAGACATGCTTGTTTTCCTCCTTGCAGCCTCAGGTCCCATGCATTTCTCTAACTTCATGTTATGTACATGAGGAAGGGCACGTGGCAGGGCACGATCTCAACCTGGGATGTTATCACAAAAGACCTGAGGTGCAGATGTGGCTCAGGCATGGATGCCTAAATAATGGGTCAACGGGTAGGACCTCGAAGTCTCCTGCACTCCCGTGAATGTGAAAGGTGTTACTTGCAAAAGGGATCCATGAGCTAAATCCTCTTCTCTTAATGAAAGCACAGCTGCCACTTTTGGGCTAGTGAAACCTTGGGGCTCCAGCAATACTGCTCATCTGCATCACCGCCACTATGAGATTTGAGAGATGAGTCCATTCACCTTTACCTCCGCAAATACGTGTCCATATAGTACATTTATCGGAACTAAGCAGTATCTTCAATACTAGCTTAACAAACCATAATTATCTCCTTGCTCCCAGCAGTGTGTCACCTTCAGCTCAAACCTGAAGATATAGGTGATAAAAGTTAACGTCCAGATGGATGATGTGTATTGAAAACACAATTTTGTATTGTTAGTTTCATATAATGTGTATGATTTTTTGTGTCTGAGCTCCAAAATGCTGCAACAAAGATGCAGTTTTCCTACATAATCTTCTTATTTGTTTTCTAAATCTTTCATTCAGATTTATGCAGATGTTCAGTCTGCAGCTATGCAAAATTTCAGATGGTTGTAGACATAGAAAACATGATCACAAGTGTTTACATAAGCAAAATCCCTCAGCAGTGCTGACTTGAAAACCTGAGCTGACTGTCCCCACTTCATCTCTGCGTAGTCGGCTGATTAGCATTTGGGTTTTAACTTACCTCTTCAAACTACAGCAAGTGTACAGCTCGGTTCTTCTGAAGCATTTACAAGTTTATGCACAGCAGCTGAAATGGAACTTCAGATGCCATCACACCGATCCCATCTGTCCTTGAGCCTGCGTAAAAAGAAAGTGCTGATACATACTTCTACGCTCGGGAAAATGCGCATGGGTCCTACTGGCAGACATTGCTCCGTTTCGACCACTGCTGTTATAAAAGCCCCTTGGAGCAAAGACATCCTTTTTATTTTTGTGTGGTACTTAGCATCGTAATGTCCCGGCCTGTGACTAGGACCCTGAGATGCAATGGGAATAGAAATAATGTCGTAATAAAGGCACTTTGAAAATTTTGCTCAGCTGGCTTTCGCTTGCAGGAATTTGGCTTTGCTCTTAATGAGGTCATGTGAAAGGAGCATTTATTTATTTATTCATTATTTTTGCATATGTACAAAAGGGTTCTGGAAGTGCACCCTCAGCACCTTTCACACAGCTACAAATTATCTTTATAAAAATAACGCTAAATCAAAGTGTAGAGCAGCCACTCAAAATAAGTAGTTAAAAATATACTTGGCAAATCAAAAGCTGGAATCGCATTTCTGTATCAGTGAGATTCTGCCCCCATCACACTCCTGTTCAGGGAAAAATGAGGGTCTTTATACCGAACCCATAGAGTCAACAGATATGAGCTCATTCAGAGGGTGAGAACTTAAGTTCCAGAGCCTGAAGGCCAGACCTCAGCTCTGTGCAAGAACTTGGGATTTCAAGTGACTTCCTTGGTACAGCAAAGAGTGTGTGAGATTCCCTATATTGCTCTTCCATGTTCCTAACAATCAATAAGTTATATGAATTCTTCCAGCTATTTGTGTCTCCAATATTATACCAAAATAAAATGACAAGACTCATGCAGGATATGAAATATTTAGATCATTTTCCCATCAACAGCTCTGTACAAAAGTAAAGATACAGCAAAAATTATTGGGTTGTTACTAGGCTAGGGTCTCTCCTAAGATAGAAATGATGGCTATATCTGCTCCTGTTGCATTTCAAAGCGTTTCTCTGGATTACAGTTATATGAAAAATCTAAATACTTTATGGAACTGGTTCTGCTGAAAGTTTTAAAATCATCTTCTGGGTGATGTTCTTTGTGAACACCGCATTGTACTCTGGAATAATGTAATGGCTTAGTCATTCAGGCTGATTAGTTTTGTCAGGCACTGCAAATTGAGTGATCTTCCTTAGGAGTGGTATTTAGACGATTTTTGTTTTAAGTATAAAGTACCTTTTCACCTTGTTTGGGTTTGTTTGGTTTTTTTTTTAAATGCATCCACATCTGTCCCACTTACTGGTGTGATTCATCAGATGTCATGAGCTACATAAGGATGCACTCAGACTGGATTTTGGAGAAGATGCTCCAAAGGACAACATAGGCAGAGCCATTGCTGCTGCTGGAGACCCCCCTGCATCCGCTCGAGGTCAGCACTGGGCGGTTGTGGGTACGAGCAGCAGGTACGGTATGGGAGGTGGGGCAACAGGAGCTGGCAGCAGTTCACGGGACCGAAACTCCCACACCTGGAACCTGCTCCAGTACTGAATCAGCGCTCAGAAATGGCATTAGGTACCATCTCAACAGTAAGAAGGGCAAAACCAAAGTCTGAGGAACTGAACTGAGGTTTATGAGATTTAATAGCTGGGTTTGCCATTCCTTCAGGATAAAAGCATATAAAGCAAAAAATTTCAAACTTCTTCAGTCATTCACAGTAACCCTAACAAAAGTGAGATAGCTTAAACATATAGTGAGTTTCTACTTGCCCTACTGAATTGTCAGGACTTGTCTTTATTGACAAAAATATGTCCAAAAACCAGACACTGACTATAATTTAGGGGATTTACACCTGTAATACAGGAATGATAATAATATTGCCATTTCTCACAGTGGTGCCAAAAAGAGCATTCATTAATGTTTAGCAGGCAGAGTACATCTCTACATAATACTTTCAATGAAAAGATGTAAAATGGAAGTCTTCAGTGTGTATAAACTAATAGAAACTCTTCCAAAAGCCAGAGTATCTCTCCTCATCTGATGGCCAAGTCACAACTGAAGTAATTTCATCTTCTTAAATGCTGTATGTTATTTCATTTGGGCACTCTGGCAGCATTTAACATCAATTAGGTACTCATTTCAGCAGCTGTACCTTGCCTAAATATATTTATATGAATGTACAGACTACCTTTGTCAGATTATTACAAAATCAACTAGCTTGAGCCTTTCAGCAGCAACATGGATATTCTGTATGGTTTCTGCCAGTTCTAGAAAAGGAATTTTCTGATGACAAGCAATTAGCTTTCTGCTATTATTAAAATTATTCAATGGCATTTTTGCCATCTGTTACAATGTGTACTTTTCTTAAATGCAGCACAATTTGACACTTAATGAACAGTGCGGGGGAGAAAGGTTTCTACATAAGCAGGACCTACCTCAAAAAAACCCACAAAAAATCAGGCAACCAGAACTGTAATCTCCTTTTATATATTGCCACAAATTTGATGTCTTTCACAGGTAATTATGGCACCAAATGACCTTACTGATGCAAAATCTTTTATTGGACTGCTTTCTTCCATCTGGAAACTTTACAAAATGCTATAAGCTAGACCATTGTTCATTAACAAAAGGAAACCTGTTACTTTCTTCTTCCAGCCACGGTATTCATTTATAGTAACTTGAGGGTAGGGGGGAGAAGTTGTGTTCTCTGGGAGATGTGAATTTTATTTCAAAAGGAATTGCGGTCTAGTGAAATCTTAAAAGAAACAGAGGCTAGCTCTTAGTTGGTAATTTCCTTTCTCTTTCTGAATAGTTAATCAGTTATCTATCACAGTTTAAAGATGCTTCCTTCCAGGTCTTTTGGCTTCACAATATTTATTTTTTGAAAGATCTAGGTGAGGTTGACATGTTAATGCTTTTCCAATTAAATGGGCATTGCTTTCATGTCATTATTATGGTTATAAAGTCAATTGTATTTCAGTCCTTCTGTGAGTCACTCCAAGTGCACCCCAGCAGGGATCACTCTTCATGTCAGCTGTGGAGGTGAAAGTCCTCTATTTTTAGATGGGTCTACAGTGCTGTATAGAGCAACCAGCCTCAGCCCAGACGCTCAGTCAGTTTCTGGCATTTATGTCACCTCCTGGGGAGACTATCACCAGGTCTCATATTTAAGTGATGATTAGAAGAAACAAAGCATTAGATAACACCTAGGATATTTTTAAAGTAGTTTACGCTTGTCTCTGTCTTGCCTATGCAACACTCCTTGGAAGGACTGCCTTCTCTGAGCCCTCATTGGGTCTGTGTGACTTCTGTGCAAGTAACTGAACATTTCTGAAAGTACACCACGGACCTCATCGGTGTTTTTCAGAGTCTGTAGACAAATAATGCCTTCAGGCTCAGAAGGAGTCTGATTGCATGTTCTCAAGGCCATTAGGTTGACCGTACATTTATGGCTCTTCTGTATCGGTTAACAGGCAGCTGCCTATAAGCTAAAGTTTTCCGAATTGAAACATGGCAGTTGTACAGAAAATATCTCCATAACCAGCTTGGTCAATCTACAGTTCCTATGGAGTATTACACAAAAGAGAAACCCTTTGCCTTCAGACTACAGAGTTTGCATTATTCCATGGAGGGAAGCAGAATAATTTGGATCAAACAAGAGGCTGCATTTAGTAATACCTGGAAAGTTACTAATAACTGTCAACCACAGAGCCTTGGGTCCAGAGCCAGCCTTTAGTCTAGCTGCACTAAGGACATCTGCGCCTAATGGAGGCTTCTAGGAGGCAGGTCAGAGCTAAGCTGAGGTAAGCAATTTCTTGAACTGCAACTACAGTCAAAGATATTGCTTGGTGCCAAGAGACAAAAAAACCCACACAGGGGTTATGGGACAGGAAACATGGTTGTTTGTCCTCTCTTGTGTATATTTTTGTAAACAAGATTGTAACATGAGTTTTTCTCCTGATTCACGCTGGCAAATTTTCCTCCCTCTCACTGCAGCCTTACAGGTCTTTGAACACTGACTGGTGTTGCCAGAGAAGAACAGTGTTTCTACAACGTCAGATGTCCCTGCAACTCAGACTCGGATAGCAGATGTTTAGGACTTTTGCAACCTTGTCCTGAAGTGTATACATTACTTTCAGTTTTAAGTGTCTTAAATCATTGGGGAGGATAAGAAACAAAGGAGGTTTAACATTAATGATGCATTAAACCAACAATATGAGGTTAAATTAAGCCAAACAGACTCCAAAGTTCTCATAGAAGATAATTCTAGGAGGGAGATGTCTGGAAAGAAGCAGCAGTGAAAGAAACAAACTAATGGTGTTGAAAACCTGTTTTGAGAGCAAACAGACAGTTCGAGCTATTTTGCATGGAGCATGCCACAGGTTTGCCCTACTCCCCAAAACTGAGTTTCTGATTGAAATGGAAATGTGAATTTTATGCAGAATAATGAAGTCAGCATGCACTGAAAAATCTTTCTCCCCATCTCAAGAAGAAATCTCAAGTGTTGAGGCCTAGAGCGTCACCATTCATTAGGAGATAAAAAGAGGAGCATCTCCGAAACTAATTGGGCCTCTGCAAATCCAAGCAGAATCTGGAAATCTGCAAGGCTGGAGGTCAGGCAATTCCAGTCATCCCAGTGGGGCCCAAATGTCCCTCTGCCTTAGCTGAGAAAAGAGGACCTTTCTCAGCCCCTTTCTCCTAAGTGTGCCCATCTGAGGGAGGTCAAGGCACCTAGAGACCTGACAAACCTGATGAAAATGATCTATGTGGGGACAATGACCAGCATGAAGTGCCTGTGTGAATGTCTGAATAATATTGTTTCTAAATCTTGTATTTCAGAAGAAAAAAAAAAAAAAAAAAAAAAGAGGAAATGTTTAGTTATGACTGGCAGCTTTGCCCCAGCGTAGTCCTCCAAAATAAAAAGAAAAAAAAAAAAAAAGTACAAGCTGCAGACTAATACAGCTGAAATTATATCTCTTGCCTTTATCATTTCTGGATATTTTCCATACAGAAATGTTTACATTCTTATGTGTATACTATATCTGCATAATTTCCAATAGCATGGCTAGGTCCTCAGAAAGGCAGTACTAACTTCAGCAGCCCTGAAACTCAGCATAAGGACCTTGTTACATTGCCTCTGGTGCAACTAATACCGACTGCATGTGCTAGGCTTGATTCTGATGTGCTGCACTGAAATGATGACAGAAAGCCACAGATAGGAGCAAATACCAAGAGCTGAAGTTAACATTCTCTATTGTCAGATGAGAACAGTAGTTTACAGCATTTTTACAACAGTAGTTTGCAGCATTACCACAGCTGAACAGAAATAGGGTGGCATGGTATCCAACCACATCAACCTGCTTCTGCTCCAGCAGATCCCATTTTCCTTCAGATTTATTTTTATGTCACATTTTTCTATTATTTCATATATTTCTGTTCTAAGCTTTTTAACAACATTGGCTAAAGTATTAAGAAATTTCTGTTACTAGTTTCACAATTACTTTTGCGAAAAACATATGAATAGTTATTGACATGTTTATATTATTGTTATTATTACATCTTAACCTTGTACTTCATCGTTAACCAAAAACAATCCTAGCAACCCAAACACTCTAACTTCAGAACATATCATATCACTGTTTTCCTCTCTAACCAACAAATATGACAATAAAACCTTGTTGGATAAGACAATAATTTCTGCATTTGAAAACACATCTTGAATCCTTTGTGTGAAACAAATATTTTAGTCCTAAATATTCTGTACTTGCATTGCAGCGGCAGCCAAAGAGGAAGCTATAGGTTTTGCTGAGGTAAGATAGACCTCTTCACAACTACTCTTCTGAGCTGTTATGGGAAATAGCACCCTTAACCTTCGTGGGATGGGGGAACGGGAACAGCAAGAGTGGTATTTCGACAGCTATCTCAAGAATCCACCTAGTGTCCAGATAACAGTCGGAAGACATCTAATTCAGCATTTATGCTGGGTTGGATCCAGCAGTTAAGCCAATCTATCACAGAATTAGATGGAAGTGTTGTCTAGGCAAAGGGTTTGAGCACTTTGCTAGTAAAATGTGTCGTTCTCTCAAGGATGTTACAGATTCCTTTCTCTTGTAGGGTTTTTGCTTTGTTGTGGGTTTGGGTTTTTTTTTCTGTGCGTGAAAAACACTGAAACAAAAAAAATTATATGGCATACTGTGTACTCTGTATAAATCAGTATACTTCATTGTTACCGCAGGAATGAAGACTTGTAAATTTGTTTTCCACCACCTTGTGGTCTGTATTGCGTTTTTATCTGTTTAGAGTAAGACAGCCTTCTCTTGAAGCAGAATGCTTACATTTGACACCATCAGAGAATGTTGTGTCCAAAAGGCTGGTCGGTTTTTGTCCAGCTGTAAAAGTAGAAAGAGCTGACAAAATGGAAACATGTCTTTGCTGATGGTTGGCACCTATTTTGTAGAGGTGGAAACAGACGCAAGGCAGAGTAGAATCCAGCTTTCAGGCTCTTCGGTAGAAAGCACACCAAGAAGTTTGACCCTGCGTGATTCTAGGGCCATGAAGAGCCTCAAGCCTCTCTCTGCAGGGTTAAATGGCTCAAAAGACCATAGGTCCCATCTACACCCCACTTGTCAGAGCCACAAAGTTATCTCTGAACTTCCTTCGTCTCACCTCCACATCCCCAGTGAAGGAACACACAGTGAAGAAACAGGCTTCCTCTCCTCTGCTTCTGCAGTGGATTCAGCATCTATTGCAACATGGGCAAGTCTAGCCCAAAGAGACGCTGGAGAGGATATCACAGGCAAAATGACTGCGAACTGGTGCAGGGCTTGTCTCTTCGTTAGTTTTGCATCTATTTTTATGGGTTTGTTTTGGATATTTTTTTTTCTGTGCATGAAGCTCCCTCGGACATGCCCCTTATCACAAAGGAAGACTCTGCATAATTAATTCTCAATGTAATGGTCCCACTTCATAATTAATTTATTCATTCTCTTGCTGTATAACTGTTTCTCTACTTAACTGACTGACTTTGGTAATAGTTCTCTGCATAATTGATTCATATTGCTGTTGATTCTCTCCCTTTTTATTTAATACCAGAAATGATTTGCTGTGTAACCGCTTCATTGCTTAACTCATTATCTACACAATTGCTTGGTATCATAATTGATTCACTGCTTAACTGTCTCACAGGATAACGAACAGCAAGTAATGGCCATCCACTTTTCACCTCCATTTTCCTTCCCTACATCAGCCTCTTCCTTTCTTTACATGACAACCCAAAGCTTTCCTGACACCACCCATTCTACCCCCTCAGCCCATTTCAAAACATCACTGCTGTCACCGTTCTCCTGACCCCTATTCTGATGCCTCCAGCCCCCTTCCCCATCCCTCTCTCAGCTGCATCACACAGAGCCTGCTGAGCTTCAGCTCCATCTCTCTCATACATTTACAATGCGGCCTCACTCTGTTTTTTAACCTTTATGCTCATCCCTTCCATTCTCCTTTCACCATGTCTGTCCCCTCCATGGACATTTTTGCCTGTTGACTCTTGTAACCTTTCTTTCGCACACCCTGGACTACTCCAGAAAGCCTCTACTCTGACTCCTCCTTGAAATCTTCCCTCAGACCCACACCTTCTCTGCTGCAAACAATGTCTGCTACGCCAGAGGCCACTACGGTATTACTGTCCCTCATATGATAGTGGTAAAACTTCAAAACTGCTGGCAACACACCCGGATTGCTTATGCGTCCTCGCACATCCCATCACGCTGCTCCTGGTCCCAATTCTCTTCACAACACGTTATGTCCTTCTTGAAAAGCACACGTAGGCTGGTGACTTTGTCTTCTATATTTGTCCTGCCTGGGATATCTGGGGTAAAATGTAAATACTAAATACATTTCTAGAAAATTAAAAAGACAATGTGCAACCACCTTTAGCTTCTCTCCTTCCCGTAGAGACAACTCCACAATGCCAATCTACTCCTCCCCTTTTCAGTTGATTAGAAACTATACTTTGTTTCAAATCTTCTGTCATTTTGAGACAGATTTTCAAGGAGCGATTAAACAGCTGCAAGGCAAGTCCTGCCTGACAATCCCACTGCAGGACTCCTTTAGGATAGAAGTAAGACCAGGGTTGTGAGGAAATTAAATTCCTGTTTGCAATTTATATGATTTCCTCCCTTACTTCTGTCTTCCTGCACTTGGCAATCAGGAGCCGCTGCTGCTGCCCTTCTATGTCATGAAAGTGATTCCTCCTGCCTTTATGTAGTCAAAGGTGGTGAATACACCAATATTTTCTATACAAGATAACTCTCGGGTAGGCAGGAAGGGATATTGGTCCAAATTGTTCTCCACTGTAGGGCACTCGGTTTTGATAGCTTTAAACACAGATCATATTTATCTGTTCATTCTGCTGGTAAAACATGTCTGACGAGAACATAGCAAGATTTAATATTCTACTATAAATGCCACTTTTTATTGCTGTCAACCATAGCACTTGAAGAAATATTATGCCTCCTTCCTTCAAGAAATCACAGCGGGGTTATTTCTGACAATTGAACCAGCTTGCACAGAGACATGTTCTGCTGGTGGTTTCTGCAAGGAGCTTGGTGCCTGATCCCGTTTTAAGATCCCTGAAGTGGCTGTTTAGCAACCTAGGGGATCAGGTCAATTGGTTTAAACCTTGCCAGGGTCCTAAGACTTCGAATGGGAGCAGCACCGACAGCTGGCACTATTAGCAGCTACTGCCATCTATGGGTAGCATCATTTTAGCTTTATTCCTCAGTGATCGTTTCTTCCTTACAAATAATGTACCTGTTCTCAGACATAAACAAATACAATAGAAGAAATGACACAGTGGTCATTGATTTCTCCACTAAAACGAAAACAAAATAACAGAGGAAGGACTTCACCTACGCTACCATCTGAAAAGAATGGGAGAAGATTTTGAACACTTAAAAATATTATCTGCTGTAGATGAGGAGAACAATGACACCACTTTAGTTTCCTTCCTCAGTATGTTGGGTACCGCCTTCCCTTTAAAACCACTGGGACATGCTCATCCCTGATGTAACAGCCCTGAAATTACTCCAAATGCACCTTATCATTTCCATATTAATTTGCATGGTGTTATAGTCTGTTTTAAAGAAAATCCCTTCAAAGTGGGAAAGCATCCATGCGCTGGTGACTCTCATTCTTTTCCAGCCTGGGAGTTTTTGAGCTTTTCCTGTTTAGAATTAAGAGCAGTTTGGGGCATTCATCATCCCTGACTTTGTACAGTCACTGTGTTAAAATAGAGTAAGTAAGTAAGAGAACTATTCAATGCTAGTTTGGATTGCACCTGTGGTCCTTTTAGCTCATCAGCCTTTCTCTGACAGTGGCTAGTCCCAGCTGCTTGAGGGGGGGAAAGTGAAAAACCTCCATAGTGGAAAATTAATGCAAGGGCACAGGAACCAGTCCCTTGCTATTAGAGGTAACTGCATGGTAAAATCCCTTTCATAAGCCAACTACATCCATCTAAAAACTGATGTCAGTTTTTAATCTCTCCTGATTCCTGTTGGGAAGGACTGTTCTGTTGAGTAAAAACCTTTCAATTTCTAATCTACATTTATTTACGGCCACTTTACACCAAATTCCTTTATCAGTAATATTCTGCTATTTTGTTTACAGATGGGAACAAGATTCCCCTCCCAAGCTTTGTTTTGCTAAGCTAAACAAGCCAATCTCTTCTTCATCACCTGCGACAGAAAAGATTCCTCACTCCCCTGAATTACCCTGTTGACACTAGGTTGCCAGTTTGAATATGAATTCATCCTTCCCCTATATGAGTGACCAAAACTGTAGTTTGTATTTGAAATGGCATTATAGTCAAGGACAATGACGCTTTCCATGTGAACCACTGAAAATACCCTGCTTGATCCACCACCTTAGGGTTACGGTTGCTTTCCTTGCAGCACATTGGTGGGTCAATGATACCTCTCAGAGCTCATTTTACCCTGCCCTTTAATTTTCACCTAATAGTACAGCAGATACTGTTATCAGTTGTTATTTTGCACTTTGCATTACTTCGCCATTTCCGTTACTCCAGTTCTTAAGGTGATCCACCACTCCTTAATCCTTCTCTGCAGATTTCACTGTTACAACCAAGGCAGTTGTAACTCCGTAGATCAGTGAATGTTGAGTGCCTGAAGGGACAAAGTAACCTTCAGCACGTGTTTCATTTATAGTCTTTAAGTAGGACCTAAGGACTTCCATGGGGAAACACACAGATGAAAGCCAAGCATTAAGCAACCTAGAATCATGAGACAGCAGAAAGTTGTTCCTCCTGTCCTCTCCTGGCTTGTGACTACACTGCTTGTACGTCTTTGTGCAGGAATTAGTCCCCGACGCCCAGTTAGCAAAACGGATAGCTCTGAAGCCATTGCAGCCCACTGAAGGTGCCTTCAGAGCCCAGTGAATCTACCTGCTGGTTAGTATACAACAATCTTCATTATGGAGAAGGTTGAAACGGGATCTGGAAGATGACACGAGAAATGAATGAGTTGACCTCTGACACAAAGACAGAAAGTCAGCTGTGCCAGGAGATGGCTGTAGCTAGCGGTAGTGACTTTGCTTCCCATAGAGAAGATCAAAATGGGCATTATGTGATAGCCAGCACGTTCTGGTGTATTTGACCCTGAACGGGCTGACTCCAGTTGCAATTGCAGCCTCCATCTGTACAGCACTTCTTGCATACCTTATCTGCCAACATACCCAAGTGCAGAAATCAACTGCAAAATGCAGACCGGCAAAGGATATAAAAGGAGAGACTTCAGTAGTCACAATTTTGCCTTTCATTGCTGTAGCAAGCGCAGGGCTTTGAAAGGGATCATTGAAGGAAAGAGTATCAAAGAAAATACACTGCACCAATTTCTGAATCATCTGTAGATGAAAAGACAACTGCCTGCAGACTCACAAATGTCAGGAATTACTGCCGTGCCAATGCCAGGCAACATGTATACAACAGCCAAGCAGATGCAATGTACATTAGGCAAGTTTCTGCTTTTACTTAGAATGAAAACAAACACTGTTTGTGTTTGTCCACCCACATCCCTGAACACGTATAGTGCAAGTGGTTTGAGAAATGGCTGTTCACATAGGATTAGTCTGCGAATATAATATCTTTCTGATATACTGAAGTGGCATTTATAATTTATTTTGTAATAACAGTGATGTCTTCTATCACTACGCTTTATCACCGCAGCAGGTGGAGGGAATCGCCGCTGCAGACTCTGGCCTTGCGTACAGGCGTTGTCTCGGCTGCACTGACAAGCCATGGCACTGCCACGTGCCACGCTGGTTTCGGCTACCTTTGCATCTATATAGATGCATCGGAACGAACCCATCTTTGCATCCATCTACCGTAATTACTGATTCTGGTAAGAAGAAGAAAAGATGCCGTATGCTTTTTGTGAACATGTGTGCAACAGAAAAAACAGGACTTGCTCTGAAAGAAGTGCTGCCTGGAGAAAATTACAGTGAGCCCAACCGATTTCTTCTCATACTAATTCTCTGCAAATATTAAGCACATTTGTTTAGAAAGAGAGCACGTAAAGAAAAAGCACACCTGTATTTTCAGCAGAACTGCAAGCAGAGCAGCCTTTACCCGCTCTAAAGGTTACGGCAATTGTTCAATTATTAAAGCCCCAGATTCTTAAACCCACCGGGTTGCCCCATTCTGCCAATTACCGGGTTAAGAATTCTGAAACCCTGGTATCTTTCGGTCTCATCACAGAATGACAAGGTTTGTCTCAAAAGCAATTTTCTCTATTAAGCATCGATCTTTGCCCAGAACGAAGAGAAACGTTCCTCAGGAAGGGGTCGGAGGTCGGACCGGAGGCACCGGATCGGGCCCCTCCTGCGGCACCGGGACAAACCTCCCTCCCCCAAATCTCTTTTCTTTTTCACTGAACTGAAGGGCGGACATAGCA
>JMFS01073921.1:0-15202 GCA_000699545.1 Podiceps cristatus | reverse complement strand
TGGGCTGCACCAGGGGCTGCAGGAACCTCTGATCTGGTAGAGCAGAGGCTTCTAATCTAATTAATTACAAATCAGTTTCTAATCTAATTTTATTCATTGCACTGATGCAAACTCTTGTGCCAACATCTTGGGGCGGTCAGTTCTGTGCAGCTGCGCCTGGTGCTGCAGGTACGCTGCCATGACTTGTTACTATTCCCTCTCCAGGCTGTTGACAAGAATGTCACATCTTCATTTCACAATATACTACACCTTGTACAGTATTTTTTCAGCCTAAAGAATCTGGACAGGCTCAGATCAAGGAAGGGCATAACCACAGGCAGTAACACCCAGAGGGGCTGGAGAAGCCAGCAGTGGCAGCCGGGCAATACCCGCAGGGGATTGCAGGCCCAGCAGCAGGACCTGCTGTGGCACCTGATGGAAACATGAAGCTAACAGCCATTTGGAGAGCCAATCTCTGCAAGACCCCCCTCTGAAAATATCCCTGTTCAAGGACAGTTTGAAATGTCCTCAACAATTCTTTTTTAATCTGTTTATTAGAGCTGCTTTCCTTGCAGCTTTTGCAGCAACAGTGCTGCAGTCCTGGCTTGCTGTATGGTAGTTGATTCTGTACTGGACTGTGAACAGAGACATTACAGTCAGCAGTTTCCAGAAGCTCTTCCATCCTCTGGAGCTGAAGGGAGGTGGCCAGCCATCCCCGGGCACTGCAGAGCATCCAACCTTCGCAGCAAAGCGGGATGTGGGGCTCGGGGCTGTGCCAGCCCTGCGCAGTCACAATGCTGCAACTTTCAACTCCATTCACATCGCAACACTTGAACTGCCTTTTCAGACACCCCCATATTCCTCTATCAGGCTGAGAATCTCGAGATTTTATATTTTCTATTTATCTGCCATGCTCCCTTCTAGGCTGCAGGGAGGAAGGGGGACATCCATGGACCTCTCCACACACCGCTTGCATCGTGCTGTTCGACAACTAACCCCAACACGGTTCTGCTTTCAGTAAAAACCATTTCAAACTCCCTCTCCTCAATCCGTTTCTGCAGACCTGATGCCCCGAGGGCTGAGGCTGGGGATTTCTTTTTTTCATTTTAAAGAGGACCCCGGATTTGCTCCCTGGGCAGCCCCATCCTCGCAGCCCCGCTTGCGCTGGTGGGAGGGTAGGAGGAGAGAGGCGGGGAGGGGGGCTCTCCGAGGGGAGGAGGGACAACTTTAGAAATCTTTTCCTTTCAGGAAACACATCCTGTTAATGTTTGACTGCTGTGGCAGTGGCTCTGTTTGTTGCAGTCGACTACGCCCTGAGGCTCACCAAAAACAGCCACAAAAACAGCCATTTCCTCTCCGCGGAGAGCTGGGGGGGCCTTTTCCTCACAGCAGTGGCTGTTCTCCCGTCCCCGCACTCCCAGCTCGGATCTTCACAGAGGGACACGGCAGAGCCAATTCCTCAACATATGCCAAACTTGCAGAGCTCCTTTGGGATGACAGCATTTACCACCAGTCCAGCTTGGCTTTGAGAGAATGACATCTGCCACAGTTTGCAGGATATTGTGAAGTTTGTACCGGAAAAAAAAAAAAAGTCTTTTGGAGCAGCGCTGGTTGACCCGGAGGAGCCAGGGCACTTGGCACGCTGCTGGCAAGCATCCCCACCTCTGCCCCCGAAGCAGCTCAGGATCTCCTGCCTCGAGACTGGATTCTTTCTGGATTCACCTCATCTCACAAGGAATGGACCTCCCTATCGTTCAGTTCATCACAGGACTGGCATTACTTATCAAAGTGCAAGAAGGTGGATAAGCCAAAGCAGGGAAGGACATAAGAAAGTTTCTTTGTGTTCTTATTTTATGGAATTCTCCTACCTACCTCGCAAAATTCTCATTTCCTTGATCAGAAACACCTCTGGAGTTGACTTTGAGAATGAACGGTGATGTCCTCTAGCCATTTGTAACATCCTAACGAAGCTGCCTCTGTTTCAAGTCCAAGTTCAATGTGTTGCAGCTGACTGAGACTTCGTGTCTTCTGCAAATAGAGACTGGCAGCAAGCTGACAGTCAGATATGACTGTCCAGAAACTGGTAGCCACAGCTGTGTTGGTAGCCCTGGTCTCACTTATTCTCAACAACGCAGCTGCCTTTACTCCCAACTGGGTATACCAGACGCTGGAGGACGGGCGTAAGCGCAGTGTGGGGCTCTGGAAGATGTGCTGGCTGGCAGAGAAGAGCAGAGGAGGTGCAAGCACGAGTGCCAGGCATGGGCAAGGGGAGGAGCGTGAGTGTGAAGCCCTGGGCTGGGGTTCAGAGGCAGCTGGGTTCCAGGAGTCGCGCAGTACTGTCAAATGTAAGTTCAATCTCTTGTCTTCTCCGCTAATGCTGGGTCATGATTGATATGGTGTACCTGGTCCCCAGGAGACTTAAAGCCTAGCAGAGCATCCTGAAATCACTGTTAACTGTCTGATTCTAAACATCTCTTAACATTCATCCCCAAAATTAATTTGCGAAAAATAAGAATCATTATGTCCACCAGTGATGCACTAAACTCCTCCTCCTCCCTCCCCCAAAGCAGTAATCTACATTGCACTGTCTGGTTTATAGAACAATGTACTTTGAAAATAATCTGTGAAGCGTAAGTTTCTGTCTAAAGCTTTGAGACATCTGCTTCTTGCCTTTCTCTCTTGGGTTCCTGCTATGAGCATACCCCTTCCTGCTCAATACATTAAACCCCAACCACAGTTGCTCTGAATACCATAAAAGTAAAAAAACCCACCAAAACCCTCAGTATTCAGATGCCATGCTAAGCTATTTCTCCCTTCTATTTACTTTTGATGGAAGTGCCAGGAGTGGAAAAGACAGAAATAGATTTGGTAATAACATGCAAAATTGAGATAGGACTTAATGTATGCAACTATTTTTCTTGGTGAAAACACACAGTTAGTATACTACTTGGGGAACATGAAAATCATTAAGCATGGTGTATTTCTCATTTTGCAAATTCACACTCATGGGATCTGAAGGATGCATAAAGCTTAAACTGAGCTAGTTAAAATTTTTGGATGATACCTGTAAGCTGGTTTTGAGAATTAGAAAGCTGAATAATAAAGTGCACTTTACTCATCACATTCGTAATGTTAATGGTGCAACCCTGCCCTCATTAGGAAACTAGAGCAGAACTGTGCTTGGAATACCTGCAGTCATCTTGGACACAACTAGCCACGGTGCCAAGAGGTTCACTCCGCTGCTTTCAGCAGCAGCGAGCTTCTAGGCAGGCGTCTGAGCAAGCTAAGAGGCCAGGGCTGCGAGCAGCAGTGCAGGGGCCGGTCAGTCAGCAGCGCTTGAATGGAACAGAATTGAATTTAACAGAACAAATGTCTATAAACTTCAGGCCTTGACAGACAATAGGATTTTCCAGGGTTTTTCACAGTGCTCATGAACAGCTCTGGTGCTGCTGAAGGACAGCAGCATTAGTAACATAAGTTATTACAGATAGATTTTTTTTTTTTTCCCCCATGGTTCAAAATGTGGAGAAAAGGCAAAATGCTCTGCTCCTCCTCAAAGTCTGTTATATCCCTCTGGAGACGAAAACAAAGAAATATGAGAGGAATTTCTTTTTTCTTTACTGTGGACTCATTCCATAGCATGTTTTCCAACAAAATTGTGCATTTCACATTTGCTGATATTAAAACTGCATAAATCACATAAAACACAAACAAAAAACATCTAAACTAAACTAAAGCCCCAAACCTAACTTTCAATTCTTTTTTAATTGCAAGAACTTTTGTAATGACAAATAATTATAAAAAGGATTAGGCTGTTGAAAAACTTCCTACATGTGTATCTGCAACTTAAGCACTGGAATCACTGCCCCATTTATAAGCAATGTTCTAACTTGAAAAACCCACATACCCTTCACGAATTTTAAAAGTATATGTTCTGTGTTCAACAGCTAGAATGAGCTCCCACATACTGAAATTGGCTCCTGCAGCATTTTAAACACACAAACTTGGATTTCTTGCTATGCACAGGTCAGGAGATGGGTGGTGCTATTAAGGTTGGCACAGATGTATCAGTTTCATAGCAGAATTGTACTGGCAGTAATTTCTTACGTCAAATAGAAGCAAAATGTGAAAAAAAAAAAAATTTCAAAGTAATAATTATAGCACGATCAAATCCCCAGAGAATTCTCTAACAGACATACGTAAAAATTCTAATTTAAAGAAGGGCTTTGAAGCCTGATGACTCAATTTGTATAGGAATAAAGCATCCATTCACTATTTAACCTGGGAGCAAACAGTAAGCAAAAAGCCAATCCTGAATCTTTATAAAGCATTTAGAAGAAAATCTCACCACTGCAGCTGGGCCATGACAAAATAAGGAGGAAACAATCTATTGCACATATTTTAAAGACAAATATGTTTCCATGGATTGCACACAGTCAGTATGGGCCTGATTCTGCATCTATGTTTTTGTCACTTTAAAGAGTATCTCTAATAAGAAACCACATGTTATTTTAGTAATATATATGGCAATCCTCACCTGTTAGTTGCCAATAAATCTCAAACATGTACGTGTGTATGTATATACCTACATACACAAAATAACCATCTGAACAAAGAAATTCCTTCCTCAATTGTAAGAGTTAACGTAGTATTTTGATTGCCATTTGTAGAAAAATAAATAGAAAATATGTTCTTCCAATAGCAATACAAAACACCACAATCTTGCTCATTAAAAAATGTATATACACACATATACATATTTGGGGGCAAGTTTTTGATCTCACAGTTCAACAGAAAAACTGTAAACCTTTGAGATTTGCTTTTCCATATACTGATGACTCTGTGCAAGCAGTATGTAAATAACAGCCAACTACACGCACTATAAGCAGGCACGCTCACCAGCAGAAAGAAGCACATTCTTAAAACCTATTTTTCACTGACTTTCACTGCCTGTTCCTTCTCCCAGGCAAAGCTCCTTTTCAAGGGACACAATAAAGCTGGGCTGTTTGTTTTTTTTTTTTTTTCCCTCATCATGTACACAGCTCAAGCAAAATGATTTGCAAGAAAAATTATGGAAGTAGAAGTAGTCCATTGTGTCAGGACTTCCATATGCTTAAACTAAAAATAAACTACAGCAAATTGAAACAAATAATAATTGAAGTTTTGCATATTTAGTGTAAAAGTCATAGTAAATGATCTGTCAAAAGATCGCACAGGAAATGAACAGAAAAAGTCAACGTGACAGAGCATGTCTGCCAAAAGCCTCTCTGGAAATGCAAAGTCAAATTCCATACCAAATACCTCTCTGATCCAATTCCCTGCTAAAAGGACATCTGTCTGAATTATTTCCTCATAACACAAACCATTGGAGCAAGAGGAAAACTAAAGTATTTTGTATTCAAATCCTATGATGTAAACACTGCATCAAGGATAGGAAAGTGTCAGTAAAGGACTGCCAGTATAAATACCAAGTGACATAGAAGACAACGGGAGATTACAGATGCCGCAGCAAAAAGATGCCATGAGAAACAAAGATTAGAAATAGGAAAAAAAAAAAAGAAATCCAAGGACAGGAGTAAATGTTATTAAAAATATTATACAGAAACAAAGTGTGAATTATTTCAATGAGGCACAACACGGGAAACATGGATGGCTTTGGTCCTAGGGAAAGCACTTCAAAGCTGTTCTTCAAGCTCAAGCCTCACTGCTCCTGGAAGGGGGAGATCTCAGGCCCTTCCATTTGTCTTTATCCACTTCTTGCTTTCTTTCCTTCTTGCTGTGCAGTTCTGCACCCTTCTTTTAACCATTTGTGATGCTAAAAAGACAGTTCAAATGACTAACAGCAAGAAAATACCCAGGTTTGGAGTGGAAGTGGGGGGGGTTGGATGGGTTTTTGTGTAGTTATGTTTCTGTTGGATTAAGTGGTGGTACCAGGGGTCAAACAAGTACTGCTTCTAGCACAAGCTGAGCAATGCAAGCGAGATGACGGGTGAGATATCTCCGTTTTAGTGGCAGCAAACTATCAGATCTGAAATCTTTGCTTATGCTGAGAGTCAGAGCCCAGTGATGAGGACACCAATCAAAGTTTTTCTAACATGGACAAAACACTAGATGATACAAACTTAAAGGCTACACTGAGAACTCAGATGGCACATCCCCTCTTCAAAACACTTTAATGAAACCTAGCCAGGTCGCTTAACTCTCCTTCCCTCTGAGTGAGGGAAAAAAAAAAAAACTGCCAAAGGTTATGGAGATGCAGTTTCAGAGCTGTTGCAAAATTTCAGATTATGCTCTTGTCTGCATCTCTTAACCCTTCAAATAAAGACCACATGTATTAGAAGCACACACTTAGCAAGATCTTGGGTAGGACAGTGTGTCTTGACTACTCAATACTCAGCTTTGTGCCCACTTAATGCAGGAGCAGTCACAGCATACCGAGCGATGCAGCATCACGCAGGGACACACAAGCTACCTGGGGTAGCAAGAATGTGTAGCTACACCACGAGTGATGCCCTCTCAGAGCAAACCAGACCTGCTCAAAGCCACCATTACCTATGCCTTGGCCCAGCACCAGGCCAGTAATACTGTGTTGCACTGTGTGAACACATCAGATTACTTGGAATCGGCTTAGATATTTTTAACCACGCTGCGTGGTACAAATATGCCCTTAAGCCCTACTGTGCTACAAGGCTATCTCTGGGTGGACAGATGGAGATGATTTATTCATTAGTCAAGGTCACAGCCTGTCCCTTTTCATCTAAAGAACATTACAAACAATGTGGAAATATAGGAATAGGGAGGGGTTTAAAAAGATATAAAAACCTTGCTCAGTTCCTCATGGTTCCAGAAGACATAACAAAAATCCCAACAGTGGGAAGCATGTATCAACTACAGATACTCAGAGCAAAATAGCTCTCGTTAATTGTAGCTCTTACAAGGAAGTGTAATCAGTGCCAGGGAGAGGCACGGTATCATGAGCAACTACGTGACTGCCATAGGGACCAAATATAAACACCTGTCCAGAATAAATGTATGATTTATGCAAACACATGTACACTATGGAACGCAGTGGCTACAGCAGGATGCTGCTCGGGGTGGGAATAAGGAGCTGGTGTTTGCTTGCAGAGGCAACAGCTCACTTGAGCACCCATGCCCACCATATTTACACAAATTTTCAATGTCCACAAATTTCTCCAAAATTCATCTGGATGGAAGCCAGGCTGAGTCAAACAGCTGAGTGTGTTGTAGACACGTTACTTTTTCAATATATACAGACCAAGAAAGCAGGCCCATGGCATTTGGGGAAGACAGGAACTACTGTCAAATCAAAAAAAGTCCAAAACCTTATTATGTACATGGTTGCCCGGTAAATTGCTCGGGCTGTTACATGGAGATGGAGGCAGTGCAGAAATCTGGCAGCTCAGGGCTTGTGATTTCCACTCCTAACATCTGCAATATGATCCATATTTAAATAAGAGAAACTACTAATTTAACAGTAGAGGTCAATATGCAATCTTTTTGGAGGCGAACTGTAAGAGGTTTGGCTCTTCAACTTACAGTGAATGTGGATTTTAATGTGGATTTTACTATGCTGTGTACTTATTTTGGAAAAGTTCAAAACTTTTGGGGATTCAGGATAGGAAAATAAACCTGATATATGTTTCAATACAGTACCTGCACATGCATTGCACAGAAGTATTACGGCACCAATGCAGAATACCCTACTGATGTTTATAAACAGACAAACCATAACATGTAGACAACTAATATCTCATCAGGAACCACAGAACAGGCTTGCCTGTTAAAACTGATCACTGTATAGAAGCATTCTCAATGTTAAGTTGAAAGGTCCCCGCCATTTAACCATAAGCACTTGTTTATGTTGGAAATAGTTGATGTAGCTATGTCTTCACTCCAAAAGTAACTACTGAAGCTGTTAAGAAAAAAAATATCAACCAATCAACCATACTCTTCTGCTCTCCCCAAGCAAGATCTGTATGCCTTTCAAACTAAATATTCAAATATGAAGTTTCACACTCAGATAGGCTCAATCATAAAGTTCCAAAATACCAAAAGGGTTGGAAGATTTCGCCAGTTTATCACATCAGAACATTCTTTTAATTGTGCCAAAATGGACTGGTCTCTCCCCTCTGCCCCTCTATTTTTTAAAATTATTATTTTTAAGTGAAAAAGCATAAATTGCATACTTCAGAAAGCTACCCAAGAGATGAAACCAAGCAAAATAAATTACTGTTCTCATTTTTAAGATATCTATTCAGTAACAGAAGGTATTGGCTGCTTCCAGAGATTTAAAAAGAAAAGAGTGAGGCAAAGATTTTCCTTTTCAGGATAAAGTCTTGTCCTTACAATAAGTCATGCAAACAACATCCTCATGTGGAAAGGGTACAAACTGAAGAAGAAAAAACTAGATTCAGATCTATTTTTATTTTAAGAAATTAGTAAATATTCAGACCATCAAAATATATCTGTATCAAAGAAGGAGTGTTTCAATGAAGTCTTCCCACCGACTCAGTTACATAGTCATGCACAGGTGCACTTAGATACTGCCAGCATTAATTGTAGTTTGTTTCACAAATACCTTTAAAGTGTTTCGATATATTTCCCAATTCATACTCCAAAAAACAGCTCAAGAGGTTAACAACATAAATACCACAAACTTAAATCAACAGAAGAAATATAATGTCCAAAGACTTCATAAATAGAGCAGAAGTCTGGGAGGTGTAGCATGCTGCTGACTGTCAATAAATAATCATAGTGATTCTGGTTATTACTCTCTTAACTATTTTAACAGTAGGTACTGAATCTCCTATGTCTATGTTGTAAAATGAAGCATAGTTGTACTTTGCATTTTCATGGTGCTCTTGATATTCAGGGCACAGCTCCAGCTGATTTCCATGTCAGCAGCAGAGACCGTTTCTGCACATCTGATCTTTGCTGACAAGGCTGACATACAAAACAAGAGGAACACACAATTAGTTGCCAAAAATTTGGCTAAAGTGGATCTTTTTAGAATTATAAAGAAGGTTTTCTTCTAAAATTATTTATTAATACAGAATTCAGTTCTCCAGGTTGAAACTCAACTTCATGAACAGCAAGACTGTAAGTAAGAGTCGGCAAGGCAGAAGTTAAATAGGGCTGGTCTGAATGGCACCACTTCAGTGTTTTTGCAAAGCACTATTTCATGCGTTGAATGAATCAGAGCTCCCATGAAAAAAATGTTTAAGCCCATTTAGGTAAAAGTGTATTATTCTGGCTTTTCCCAGTGTTTGTGTGCTTGGCTTTGCATTTCTGAAGTCCCTATAATGTGAGTTTTAAAAATGACTCCGAAAGGCTGAAAGAGTAGAACTCAGCTCTACAAAACCATGCACTAGACCCAACCTGAATCATAGGCAGGTTTCAAACCTTTAGGTTAATGCACAGACATAACTGTTCCTAACTTTCCAAAGGGCTTAGTAACTGGGGCGGGAAAGAGAAGTGAAGCTCACCAGAGCCACGCAGCGAGGGCTCAGAGCTTGGACAGAAAGAACCCTTTGCTCATTGCTCTTGAGCATCTGGTACCACAGCAGCTGGATGGACACATGCCAAGGCTGTAGTCAATACTGCGGCACACCCACTGCTTGGTGACAACACAGCCAGGATGTGCTGAACGCGCCCAGCACTGCTGGGCTTTCAGAGGATTTAGTGGTCAGCTATGGTTATGTTAAGGCAGTGTACAGTAAGACTTGCCAGACTACTGACTGGAGTAGTATTAATAGAACATCCCTTATCTCAGGATAACACCTCAGCAAAATGTCATGTTCCAGAGGAAAACAGTGTACTCACTTAGAATCTCTTGATTATATTAGAGAAAATCTAATTACTGACCTAGTTAGATTAGATTTTAACAGCAGAATATGATCTCAGCCTGCAGACACCCAGCCCAAGAAGATGAAGTCTAGCAAAGTTAAAAGCAAGTGAAAACGGGTTCTTACAAAAATAAGTGAAGCAACTTCAGTATAAGCAGCATTACCAGTTCTATGCATAATTATTTAGAAATCTCTGTTTCAGAAATGAAACCATTTATCCTCCTTTCCAGAATAAAATCACTATGAACATTGAGCATTTATGAAGACAAGCAGGTACATCTCAGAGTGTATACTCAATAATTCACCGAATAAGCAATCAATAAACAAACCCAAGAACCATAAAAAGGAAAGAGCACTGACAAAATACTTTTTAAATTCCTTTCATCACAAACATAGCAACCATTGAATTACTTCTATAAAGTCTGCTTTTTTATACTGACAGTGAAAAAAAGGTTAACAACTGAGTAATGTTTAAAAAACAAGTCAATGATGAAAAGGTTTACACTCACAACTCTAGTTGGCTGGAAAAATTTTTAAAATCGATACCTAACAGGGTAACTTTTGGTGAAAAAACCCCAGAAGTTAAACACAACTAAAGTAGTTGTTGAATACCAAAACAAACAATAGAAACGAAGGAGCAAAATTCCTCAGGAACTTTAAAGTATGGATAAACTAATAGATGTAATTAACTTAGCAGCAGCCTAAGCGACAGGGGAGGTTTAGATTAGATATTAGGAAAAACATCTTCACTGAAATAGTGGTCAAGCACTGGAACAGGCTGCCCAGGGCAGTGGTGGAGTCATCATCCCTGGGGGTGTTCAAAAAATGTGTAGAGGTGGCAGTTTGAGACATGGTGGTGTTGCGTTGACGGTTGGACTTGATATCTGAGAGGTCTTTTGCAACCTTAATGATTCTATGATTCTAATGCAGTACTATCCTTCAGCTAAGCATAACGAATTCCCACGCATCTAACTGCAAAGTTTAAATAGCATTTTTTTCAGATGTAACACATTTTGTGTCCCACAGCAGAGATAGGCAACAGCATGCTCACAGTCAGCTCCTGCAGCTTGGATGACAGGCAGGAGATTGTGAAGCCACACTGAGATGTTCAGTGTCAGTACTGTTCCTCTACACTGAGTCAACATGCAGACACTAGACTCTTCCCAGGGCTCGTAACTTAGCACATTACAGAAGCTGGACTTAAGTTTGCAACTAAAATTTTTGTTCACTAAAAGTGGTATTTCTCAGGGGAAGTTTTAGACAAATTTTAAAATATCTTGGGCCATTTAGTTCCCTTCATACGCATTCTGGGCTTTAATCAGTAAAAATCTTGAATTCCCACTTATGATTGCTTTTTCCCTATATGCAGAGAGAAAGGCAGAAGAAACCCTCACATTTTAAACAATTAGCATAATCTGATTTTTCAGTGAGATCATCCTTCCTCATTATCTCAAAACACTGCAAATTACTCTCTGATATGACTAACCTACTTCTCCGAAGCACTAATAGTCCTGGGGCTGTCATGGAACGTAATAAAACAAAATTGCTGCTTGCAAATAACAAAATCAAATCAACATTTCTAATCCAGATGGATACATCTGGTCTAAGAAGTAAGCAAGAAAACAAGGAATTTGAACTGGTCTCATGCCTGGAGTTTGGGTTTCGACCCTTGATTGATCACTGTGTTTTAAACAAAGCAGAATTCATTAGCCAGTGCTCTCAGCTGTACAAGAGACCCAACTGGATACACTATCCATGAATTAAATACTTCTCAGAGTAAACTGGGATCAAGATGGGCTTCCAGAAGGAAAAAGTCAGAGACTATCATTTCATATTGATGAACAACAGCTGCTTAGAGCAGAGTTTTGGAGCCATCAGACAAATTTGGTGGCCTTCTATGATGGGTTCACAGCATTGGTAGATAAGGGAAGAGCAACTGATGTCATCTACCTGAAGTTGTGCAAAGCATGTGATGCTGTCTCGCACGAGATCCTTGTCTCTGAACTGGAGAAACATGGATTTGATGGATGGACCATTCAGTGGATAAGGTAGGGGCTGGATGGTCACACTCAAAGAACTGTGACGAACAGCTCGATGTCCAAGTGGAGACCAGTGATAAGTGGTGTTTCTTGGGGGTTGGTATTGGGACTGGTGCTGTTTAACGTCTTTGTTGGTGACATGGACAGTGGGACTGAGTGCACCCTCAGCAAGTTTGCTGATGACACCAAGCCGTATGGTGCAGTCAACACACCAGAGGGAAGGGATGCCATCCAGAGAGACCTTGACAGGCAGGCCCATGCGAACCTCATGAAGTTCAACAAGGCCAAGAGCAAGGTTCTGTAAATGGGCTGGTGCAATCCCAAACACACATACAGGCTGGGCAGAGAATGGATTGAGAGCAGCCCTGAGGAGAAGGACTTGGGGGTGTTGGTTGATGAGAAGCTCAACGTGACCCAGCAACGTGCGCTGGCAGACCAGAAAGCCAACCATCTCTTGGGCTGCATCCCCAGCAGTGTGGCCAACAGGTCAAGGGGGGGATTCTGGCCCTCTGCTCCGCTATGGTGAGACCCCCCTGCAGTGCTGCCTCCTGCTCTGGGGCCCCAACACGAGAAGGACATGGATGGACCTGCTGGAGGGAGTCCAGAGGAGGCCACAAATACGGTCAGAGGGCTGCAGCACCTCTGCTGTGGGGAAAGGCTGGGGGTTGTTCAGCCTGGAGAAGAGAAGGCTCCGGGGACACCTTCTAGCAGCCTTCCAGTACCTCAAGGAGACCTACAGGAAAGCTAGAGAGGGACTTTTGACATGGTAGTGTAGTGATAGGACAAGGGGTAAGGGATTTAAACTGAAAGAGGGTAGATTTAGATTAGATGCTAGATCCACCTCTAGCTATACAGTTAAACTTCACAGTTAAACTTCAGGACACCAGTGACATTTAACAATAATGAGTTAAAACCCAAAAAAGGTAGGACATCCAAAATACAAAATACCTATGTCATGCCAACCTTAGAAAATAGATTCTAGAAGCTAATGGTTAACGCACATGCCACCAGTAATTGTGCAGACATTCTGATCACTATGAACCTCTTGTTTTAGAAATTGAGGCTAACATAAAACATTCCGCAAAAGCTGATGAAGTTTATAATGGCCGCAAAAAGTTACAATGGAAGGCCAGGCCATAAAGCTTTTTTCCTGCTTGAATAACTGCTCAATCCAGGAATAAGTATTTCTCACCTCTTGTAAAATTGGCTGCAATATCGTTTTTGTGAAATTTAGTGTTTACCTCTGTGCTCTTTTACTCTGCTTGTTGCTATTTTAAATTATATGTAAACCAGAAATTCCTCAGTAACCAGCTTCAGTCCATTCTGATGTCTTCTATAGACTTTATAATTAGTATCAATTTAGGATGATCTGTTCAACCATTTAAAACATTTCTGTTTCATTTACAGTAGCCATAGAATCATAAAATGTTTTGGGTTGGAAGGGACCTTTAAAGACCATCCATCCCATCCAACCCCCCGCCATGAGCAGAGACATCTTCAACTAGATCAAGCTTGCTCAGAGCCTCATCCAGCCTGACCTTGAATGTTTCCAGGGATGGGGCATCTACCACCTCTCTGGGCAACCTGGGCCAGTGCTTCAGCACTCTCAGCGTAAAAAATTTCTTCCTTATATCTAGCCTGAATTCTCCTCTCTTTTAGTTTAAAACCATCACCCTTTGTCCTGTCAAGCATACCAGCTGCTTCCTCCTGTTGCGGTTCCAACCTGGACCATGTGCAACTTTTTTTGTTAAAAGAAGCAGCTATGCAAGATATCAGTTGCATTTCTACACCTCTTTGAACAGTGTAGTGTATTAGGCAAATAAGTATCCCTAAATCTGCTGTTCTTACAAACAGCACTAAAGATCATCAACATTACACATCCAATGCTACTGCACTCTCCAATTGCAAGAGACAGTGATCATAGAACCATTATTTAAAGACTAAAATATTATAAATTCTGTTGGAATTCAATTGAGTCACAGTCATAAACTTACTATTTTTAGTATGCTAGATAAAATATCATGTATGGCAAAGCCAAAAGAATTTATAATACAGTTATACAGAATTCATTAAGGCTGTAAAGCAACTGTTTTTATAATTTGACACTACAGATAGCTCTGTCAACAAGTTAAAGTACTTTAATAATAATGTCTGCAAGCCTGCTCTTTTCTTA
Organism: Podiceps cristatus; assembly: GCA_000699545.1. NCBI lineage: Eukaryota > Metazoa > Chordata > Aves > Podicipediformes > Podicipedidae > Podiceps > Podiceps cristatus. The sequence continues at coordinate 1,145 of JMFS01073921.1, read as the reverse complement.
GTACATTTCTCCTTTGAAAGTCATAATTATCTTTTCAGCAAGCATTGGTCCTTGAAGTATCACAGAACTCCATTTAAGTGGAAAAACAGAAGAATACTCCCAATGCTCAAAGTTTTACTGATATTTATGAAGCTAGACATCTGAATATAACTCTGCTTTCAGCATGCATGCTTCATGACCTGTGAGTGTTCAATGTGGCAAGAGATCTAAATGCTCCCAATGCTAGAAAGGACAATTTTTGCAAGTTAAACACAAAATCTTTGAGCAAACTATTTTTTTGAGTGAAGTAATTTTCCTCTCTGGTTGGAGAGGGACTCACTAGGAAAAATCAAAAATACTTAGTATGTTATCTTCTTATTTTATTCAATGTGAAAAAGTTTAACGGACTATGTTTCTTAACTAACTCTTTCAGATACAATACCGTATTTTATTAAATTTTAATTAAATCATGAGTTGTTACTTAGAACACTGTAAGCTAAAGATGACCTAGGAGTGGAAAATAAAGGGTAAACTCAGTTTTATGACTCACAAAAGTAGACCAGACTCAATGATTACCACAATTAAGTTTATTCTTACTTCTTTATATCAAGTTTTGTTTTCTACACTTCCCAGCAGTCTCCTTGGAAGATCAGGAATCAAATGGTGGTTGTCAGTGCACCCACTAAACTTATAACCAGTTATGTCACTTTTGAAAATCTGGTGAATATTCATGTCCAAAGTCTTTCTTTTTCTATTATATGCCAACTTAAATACTGAGCTACTTCTATTTCAGAATAGCAATGACATATCAGCAAGAGATGGCACAACGGTATTTACAAATCCCACCTTTTACTAGAAAGGAAGGAAAGGATGAAAACAGGACAGCCATCAGGTTAACAGGAAAAGCAGGAAAAAAAAAAACACCTAATTGAAAGTACCCAACTTTGCAATGAATATATTCCATTCAGTAACCAGCTAGGAGTCACATTTTGATCAGGTTTCTAACCAAGACTCCAGGTATCTATGTCTGTAATCATTTCTGCATTTATTCTTTGTATTTAATATAGAATCATAGAATATCTTGAGTTGGAAGGAACCCATAAGGATCATCGAGTCCTACTCCCTGCTCCTCATGGGGCTACCTAAAACTAAACCATATGACTAAG
>KL273314.1:14790-25086 GCA_000699545.1 Podiceps cristatus | reverse complement strand
TAAACCACGACAATTAGCTAGATGTAAACAAAAGAGAACTGATCTCCAAGAAACGCCAAAATGGTCCACACAGAGCGGACCTCTTACAGAGTACAAGTATGGGGGCATGACAACCAAAGAGGCAGAAAGATACAACCTCACATCCATGCTGAGCAACATGGGAATGAAAGATAGCTTCAAAAAAAGCCAAAATTACTTCATCAGTATGCCAGTGGAAAATAACTGGTTTTGTCAAAAGACTTTTTATGACTATTTGTCAGAGGTCAATCCACTTGAGGTCAACAGGTCAGCATTGTGATGCTGTGAAACCTTGTTTCTACCATTCTGATTGCAGCAATTCACTATTTCCTCTCACTATTTCGATCCGGCACAGCAAAACCAAGAGCACCTCTTATTTGGCCAATTCACTCCCCTTTGAAATTCACTCTCTCTTACTAAACAGGATCTTGCAGCAGCTGGAATATACCACAAAGAGTGTCTACACAGTTTGGGTACTGTTTCTTCATTTTCCTGTATTTTTTGGCCAATCTTTATAGTGTATAGTACCACTAACTGTTTGGGTTTTTTCAGTCTCCTATTAATTTAGCTAAAAAATAACCAAGACCATTTCCAGATACAGAGCAGAAACATTTCTTAAGCACACAACCAAACATAATAATGTCTAATACATTTCTGAAGCAAGAAAACAAAATGGATATTCCAGGCACAAAAACTGGCACACTTAAAAACGAAATGCATGAAAAAAAGAGGCACATATATCGTTCTTGAAACCTTGTATGGAGTATGTACCAGTCAGATTCGAAGTGAATATAAGCACAAAAGACTTGTAGGGTTTATACTGGTCCTGTTTCTGTATAGGTAATGCATGCTGGTAATTGGTTTACCCTGCATGTGTCATACTGATGGGCAGAGGCCATTCCTAACTAACCATCGATGTAGCAGAAAAAGTATAATGATTGAAAAGGAAACTTATCAATGCAGTTTAAGTCACACAGATAAAAGAAAAGGAAAACAGTAGAATTGCTAATTACGCTCATTTAAAATAAAACATTTGTGTACACATAACTGCTTTGTATTATACCTTTCCTGATCTCACATTTTATACATTCTGCTGTTTGGCGCTCTACTCCAATACAACACAGTCTCAGTAAAAGAAATCACTACAAGCAGAGCTTCCAAGCAGTTTTGCAGCTTTGGGTAGACAGTCCAAACTCTCAATTCCTCACAGAGGAATAATAAGCTCAGCACAGTGTAGGGCCTGTAGGTATCCAAAGCACCTTCAGTGGCAGCACCATTGAGCGGCATTCTCAAAGCAACATCCACCAGTTCAAATCAGTCCAGTGTTCACTCTTATTTCATCACTTATTTGAGGTGACTGTGTATATACCTTCTGAGCTTCCTTTCTGATCTGCTTTCTGAAACAGACGACCAAAAATATAAAATATCACAAAATAAGAGCATTATGTGACCTGAAGGCCACAAGTATTCAAATTCTTCCCCTCCCAAAGTTGACCACAGGATGAATGAGACCAACAGCCTATTTCGATATTCCCTTTCAGCCATATCTTTGAGACTAGTTTCTATTCATTGCCCAATTCATAGGGTATAAAGAAAAGGAAGCTGTAAAATTATTGCAACATGTCCGTTGCCAACGCAGGGTCGTTCAATTCTTTTCTGCTATTCCTACATTTTTGCAGGCCAAACACCAAGGTTGCAGAGGACACCTGTGGGAGAAAGGCATACTGTCCTTCATGTTTCAGGACATACACCAATAGTGGCCTTGAACTGAGAAGGTCTCTCTCTCTAAGTTCTGAAAGCATGTGATAGAGAGAAGTAGCAATAAATGAGGGAACATGCACATTAATACAAGAAGAGGATGTAGAGAAGAAAAGGGAGGTGCAAACATTTCTACATTTCCACTATTCATTGCCTCACAGACCCTGACTGAAGACACATCTTAAGTCTTCTCTCCCTCAGGATTTCAGGTAGTGTAAATATTCATATCAAAATAATTAGCTTTACTTTAAGAGTCTTAAAAATTCATGTTAATTTCTTTGAAATAGAGCAGTTAAATGATGGCATAAATGTCATGCAAGGGAAGAGAGTGCTCATTTCTTAGTACAAAGTGTAGCCCTTAGAAAAAAACCTGTGCCAAGGCACAATGTTGAGAATGCAAGCCCAGGTTGGGGAAAACCTACACAGCCTGGGAGGGCAGAAAAGTTTCCTCATCTGTAGGAAGGGTGCCTTAATTACCAGGCTACCAGTCGATTTAGGATCAGAGTGCAGGTTGCTGGAGAGAATACCTTCCTACTGATCCTGGAAACGAACACACAAGACACCATGACACTGTGGCACAGTGTTTCAGCTGCTCAGCATTGGGTGTATTGGTTCAAGCCTCTGCTTTATTAATATCAAATAACTACTGGATCAAGCATCCAGACTTTTCCTTTCCCAGGTGCCCGAAGTGGCTAGTAGACCAGTGAACCTCACGGAAACACATACATGCTCTCTCTCCCTCATTGAGAAATGCTTGATTGCTCCATGCATATTCCATTCAGGTACTCTCCGGGAACAGGAGATGGAGATGTCACTTTGAAATCATTCAGGCAAAAACGTTCAGCTCAGCCCTGTACCCTAGATGCACTCTGGGAGTATCTAGTTGATCATCTTCTCCAGGCACATCAGTGATATCTGGTTTGAAGATCTTGAAAACGCCTAGGTATGAGCCAGGCTGTGGGGCATCCTCCTCTGAAGCCTGATATTTGTCAACAGTATTAGGTTAATCTAAAACATATACATAAAAAGCACAGGTTTGTACTGGATCTGTGTATGAAAAATCAGTTTAATCCCGGGGTTGTTTTTTCATTTGCTTTGGCTTTATCCTGTAAAAGGATACTTAGAAGCAGAAAGAGAATGGGAAATCTGCAGGTTCTGAGCCAGCGGGAAACTAGGGAGAATTTGTTTTTGTTTAAAATGGGAACTATTTGGGGTTGTATGTAAGATATAAGAGTTTATTTGAAAAACAGTAATTAACAAATCCCGCTACAGCTACCAAATGTGGGTCCACCTACACCAAGAACATACAAAAATATCCAGATCTCTAGTAGCCTTCAAGATAGATGTAGTGAATTGCATGAACTCATCGTGCTTATTTCAGCAGAAAATAGTAGTACAGGAAGTTTAAAGAGAAAAGCTCAAAGCAGCACAGTGAGAAATGATTATGTTTCACTCTCTGGATTCAGTAATTCTGTGAAACTTAACAAAATGGTGTTTTGAAACAAGTTTGGCCCATGAAAACATTTTTAGCTAAAAATTATGCTCATCTGATGAAGTTAAAAAGCTGAAACAAGAATATAAACATTGTGGAGTGATATGGAAGGGAGAAATAATGCAGGTCTTAAGAAAAGACCCACTAGCTGGCTGTACTTGGTCTCTGTGCAGTATTGTACCCATTACAGTGGCACCTGCACACTGTATTTGAGAGGGCACAGACAATCTCCCACTAACAGCTTTGTATGTTTTCAAAGCAGTGAGGAAGCACTCGTCACCTCTCTCTGACACTCATTTGTCTCAGGCTGTATCAATGGAGCCTCTCTCAGCATCAACCAACAGCTTCACTCTGGACCTTTACAAAAACCTGAATGAAACTTCCAAAGGCCAAAACATTTTCTTTTCTTCTTGGAGTATTGCAACTGCTCTCGCCATGGTCTATCTGGGCGCAAAAGGTGACACTGCAGCCCAGATGGCTGAGGTAAGCTCTGAAATTAGCAGTATGTCACCTTATGTCTGGCTCCCACACAAGCCGCATTATTCTTCTGCCTATGGGGAATAGAAAGGAACAACATGCGAGAGCAGTGACCTGCCATAATGTGGGGTACAGGAAATAACCCCATGCACACTGCTGGCAGTCCTGCCGGTCACTGGTCTTCCACTTGGTTTCCAAGCTTTCCCTGCTCTGCACTACCCCTGCCTTTAGCTTACAGTGCCCTGAGCAACACAAGTGGCCTGCTAGAGGGAAGTTATTGACATTAGAGACTGCAGCTGGTCTTGGTGGGAACCCTACCTTCCATTTTAATTGCCTTTTGAGCAGAGTAATTCACCTATATAGTGCTCAAATAGTAATAAAGAGACAACTTCATTAACAAAGTTAATATGGAGCTAAGGATGCTAGAAAAAGGAAAGCTGGAGATAAAATCACCACTTCTAGACCCCAGCTGGTTCTGGAAGCAGTGCTATCTGCTTTCTCATACTGCGTACCAAATTAGTACGCACTCCTGAACACGTGTTTGGCTGCGCAGGAGCAGTATAAATACTTTTGCTTGCTCACTGCAGGGGGGTTGGACTAGATGACCGCTAGCGGTCCCTTCCAACCCAAAACATTCTATGATTCTATTCTATGATTCTATGACATAGTTAGCCCGTAAATAACGTAATCCTCCCATGAATAATGAAGACATACTAGTACTGAAAATATTATTTCACTTACGTCCACGTTTGCAGAACTTTTTAATCTTTGAACTCTTTTAGGCTATACGCATTTACTTAAACAACATTAAAAGCAGAGTTTTACATTTGTATTCCAGTAGTAAGACTCTGAATTGCATGATGCTTTTTGTTGTGCTTGGTCATGATCTGAAAATAAATTCCATGTAGCTAAGCATGAATTATTGACCATTTATCTAAATAAACCATGTTTGAATCATAATATTGATCTATTGTGAAGCAGTAAATGTGATAAAATCTATATAGTAGTGATAAATTTATAGAGACTAAATTGAGAGTAAGGTCTTGTCCTCAATAACTTTCGTAAAGTAACTATCATTGGGTATGACTGGTGAACCGCCATGAAAAACTAACGTAATTACATAACCCTTGGGCACACTTATCTTCAAAAACCAAGCAATCTTTATGAACATTTATCATCATCACAGGTTCTTCATTTTAACCTGACTGCGGGAGAAGAAGGTTCGTCTGAGACAAGGCCTTCTCCAGGGAGACCACAGAAAAGAAAGGTGGTATTTCTTACAACAAAAGACTCAGAGAAAAAAAAAATCCGAGAAAGGGATAGTTCAACCCAACTATTGCTTTAGCCTTCTAAGATCTGCTTGTTTTCAGTCTGTATCTACTCCCTCACTTCAGTAAGAACTATATACAGAAAAGGCAAAGAAGCAGGTAATGTTACTGTAGAACTCATCAACTCAGGCCTTCAAAAGCAGAACCGGGACATCACAGCATTTTGATTGGCCCTATGACTGTCTTATTTGGTATTAGCTGGTCTATGGAAATATCAACAAATCATGTGTGGACACATCAGGCAAATAAAATTCCTCTTTTAGGTAATGCATGCTGACTCACCCTTTTTCATCAGCTCCCCAGAGACTTGCTACTGGGAGGAACCACCCAGACCTTTTTTCACAAAATTAACTCCCAAAGCACCCAAAGGCTTGTAAACTCAAACAAGCCATGTTTTTTTTATTGTAGAAAAAAAAAAAAAAAAAAAAAGAAGAAAAAGCTCTAATGAACAAGATTAAACAAACTAGAAATAAAAGGTGGAAAGGGGTTCTATCATTCTCTCCCTGGATGGTAGGGGATGAATCTTCAAGATAAATCATTACATCCACATTCATTTTAGCAACTCCCTGACTTTATGAGTCGTAGCAAAGTCTGCCTAATCTGGTCCTTCAGACATTTCATTCTTTTACCTCTTCAGTCTGTTCCAGCCCCATTGCAAAACCCAGCCTCTGCTATCCCGTGTCCTCTGGCTACCAAATTCTTTCCCAGCTGCCTTTCCTAGCAGCTGGCACTTCAGCATGAGATGAGAGATAAGTGAGATAAGCCCAGAGCAAGGAATGTTACCTGACCAACCTTATGGCAAGTCACCATGAGTCAGTGGCCCAGACTCTCAGCATCTCATGTGCAGGGCATGGTATATGCCATGGAGGAGGAGACTGCACCCAAGCAGCTGGTGGGGAGCACTTGACAGATAGCAGCTTATTCCTCCATTAGCAAAGCAACAGCTGGCAACAGCTGGCAAGCAAGCTCATGCTCCCTAAAACCATCAATATTGACATCCAGGACAAGCTCCCTCCAAAATCCAAACAGGAACAGCAAAATTCATATGAAACAGAGAAAATCTGAATAGTTGAAAAATAGTTGAAAAATAGTCTGAAAATCCGAATAGTCCATGCCCTGACATTAGTGTTTGTCAGAACAGAGCGCGTCCTCAAAAGTTGCCAGGCTGCACTGATGGGTCCCTGTGAGACTGAAAATTAGCCCTCATCGTGACTGAAATGAGGAGATTCAACTTCCTGGGTGCACCATCAGCTAATGTCCCCAAAGGCCGAGACAGCACTGCAGAAACAGATCACTGCCCTACAGACAGGAAATAATTTATCCAGTTATACATGGTGCTGCAAACATGCAAGATGCTCGAAAAAGAGCTCTATCCACTGAAATTCTTTTTTAACTAAAACAACCTGGGCATTTTAAATAACCATGGCACATGCAACACTTCAGATGATAGAAAAAAAAATCCTTATTAATTGGTGTCTCTTTCCAAGGACCCTGAGCACTTGCAAGCTGAAAACATCCACTCTGGCTTCAAAGAGCTGCTGTCTGCCATCAACAAACCCAGGAGCACCTACTTGCTGAAGAGTGCGAACCGACTGTACGAGGAAAAGACCTACCCATTACTGCCTGTGAGTTGAACATTTTTCCTTAAGAATATTTTGACATTAAGAGGGATTGTCAACAGAGATGACAAACATTTTCCAAATGGTAGCACTGTGGTTTTAGTGAGAACATGAGGATAGTCATACGGGGCAAGCCTTCCACAGACAAGAGGTCCATTTGTCTCCAACAGTGGGCAACAGTTAAGGAAGCACGTTGGAATGGGAAAAAGGCACATTGGGTAGTGATGCTTCTCCAGAATCTGCTCTGGTCACCAAGGAATCTGCAGCTCAGGGACTCCCTGAACCAGAGGCCATGTCTGCTTAACAGACCTTGATGAGCTGCTCTATCCCCATTTTAAACAAACTTTTAAACAAAAAGGACCTCTCTCTGTAGTCCCATGGATGCTCAAGCCTTTGGTGAGAAGTCTTACAAAATGCCTTTTGGTAATCCAAATAGACTGCGATGTCTCAACCTTCTTACCCATATGCTTCCTGACACCTTCAAAAAACTCCAATAGATTTGTGATTTAGGACTTCCTGTTACAAAATGCTGTTGACTCTCCTCCAACTCGTCATGTTTATCCCTACGCCCACTAGACCTACTCTGTACATTTGCCCCATCCAGACTCATGAGCTTGTAATTACCTGTATCTTTGAAAACTGACATTGTATTAATCATCATCCAGTTTCTTGGAAGGTGGTTTTAAATAAGATTACTGTTCTTTGATCTTCGAGTTTTTGATTACTGAGTAATTCATAATTTGTCCTTCTGTGTGCTTATTGCTCATTTTCTCCATAATCTCATGTACTTGTGCTTTACAGAGGATCTAGAGAATTTCCAGCTGGGAATCTCCACAAACTGTTTCACAGCAGACAGCAATGCAAACATTAATTCTGCTTTTCTACCCTAACTTCATTCTACCGGAACATTCCCTTTAGACCTGATCCTCTGTTGTTCTCACAAACTCTTGGCAGGTTCCTGGCCTCTAAAGCAAACCTAAAAATCTTGTTTCAACTTTATATGAGACTATTTTTCCCTCTTGTACTGAACTCTACATCATAAAGCAGGGAAAAAATATTTAAATGATAGAAACAGGTCATCTTGAGAAATTTAAAATAAATGTGAAGAATATTTGTTTCATGAGATATTTCAAAATTACAAATTTGCAGTTTGGATTTCAAACACAAAAATTTGAAGTATCAGCTTCCATGAGACTGAAGTTTGATCAGTCCTTAATAGTTAGTATAGAATATATCAGACCTTATTTTAAGGGTTATCTCATTTCAAACAAATTATATTTTCTCTAATTACGTATTGGCAGATTGTATAATCTGTTGAAGTGATTATTTCTAACATTTTTATAACTCAGATTTAACTAAATAAACATATATGTTCCAATCCTGTCTTCCAGAAATTCTTACAGCTCATTACAAGCTATTACAATGCAAAGCCACAAGCTGTAAACTTTAAGACAGCTGCAGAACAAACCAGAGCACAGATCAATTCGTGGGTTGAAAATGAAACTGAGAGTAAGTAGCACTCTGATGGCTTTTTTCTTGTCTCTCTAACCATTTGTATTTCCACATTTATTGCTCTTGCAACCAAAGATCCATAAAAGATGGAAACTCAGGGGAGGTGGTGAGCAAAGTGGAGTTAAATAACTTGAAGGATGCCTCTCTCCAAACCTAACTGCTGCTCCTTGCAAGGTCCTTCCCTTGATTCTTCATGCCACAGCCTCTCCTGAATTAATTCTCTTCAGAGGGAGGCACAAGTAGATACTAAGTGGCTCCACTCTGATTAGCAAGGGTTTTACTTAGGCATTCTTCAGCTGCTTACAACCAACTCTACAGAACATCCAAGCTATTCCACTTTACCCGCTTTCCAATGCCATACACTACCAAAATTGCAATAAATATATATATATTAAAAAAGTTGTGATAATTCAAAAGCCATTTTAGCATATGTACACCATGAAAAATGTACACGAAAAAAATCCTCCAAATACAAATATTTTTCCTAGCTAGGTAGGCACAGAGAAGGCACAATTAAAATTGGCGAGTTACGCAGTCACACAAAAATAACAGTTCTATTTGTCTGATTTTGAAGGGAAAATTCAGGATCTGCTGCCTCCAGGATCTCTCAATTCTCGCACCGTGTTGCTCTTAATAAATGCCGTTTATTTCAAAGGAAATTGGGAAAAGAAATTTCTGAAGGAAAATACTTCTGAGATGCCTTTCAGATTGAGCAAGGTACATTCCTTGTCTATATGCCTATTCTCATGCATCAATATGCCTATTACTGAAAAGCAAGAAACCTCTAAGTATTTCACCTGCATTTCATAGGCCACAGCAATGCTACTCGTAGCTGGGCGCATGGTATAAACTCAGTGAGAACAGCAATTGTGAAAATAAGTCAGCACTATCTTATTTACGCATATCCATGAGAATATGATTTTCGCTTTAATTGATAGCTCTTCAGTATCAAAACACTTGAAAACACCGTGGTTAAGTAGCTTAGGCACGAGAGGAAATTTCCTCGTAGGTAAGTAGCTTAGGCACAAGAGGAAATGTCCTAAGTACCAGGGTCCCATTCTCAAAAGGCACTTGAGTTTCTTTTGAAAGTAGTCCTTACACACCTACGTCTCTTCTGCTTTGGAGAGACAGCCTGCACTCTGAGTTCAAGGAAACGGAACCAGCTGTTCTTACCTTGTGCACCCTGGGTGTTACGCAAAACCTCTGAGGGAATTTTCATGGGGGTTTGTCATTTTGGCCGAGTGCGTGAGGATGATGCATTCAGTATGCACTGAGGGCATGTTATCGAGCTGACGGTATTTCAATGATCATGTGCTGACGATTCACAGTAGCTCAGTAGCTGTCTGCATGCGTATTTTTGGACTGCATCAAAGGCAAGCGAAGGTGTTTGTCAATGGAAGCACGTATCTTGTTTGACAGAGATTACGAGTGCAAACACGTTTTCTATGCCGGGCAGCGTGAAGCGATTGTGTCAATGATGTGCCTGTGAACCGAAACCTACTGTGCTATGTGTGTGGGTTTAGGATCTGCCACGGTACACGGCTGTGGTGGGCTGGCCTTGGCTGATCACCAGATGCCCACCAAGCCGCTCTATCGCTCCCCACAGGACAGGGGAAGAAAAACAGGTGGAAAAGCTCATGAGTCGAGGTAAGGACAGGGAGAGCATTTACCAATTACCATCATGGGCAAAACAGACTTGACTTGGGGAAATTAATTTAATTTATTGCCAATTAATCAGAGTAGGATACTGAGAAGTAAGATGAAAAATAAAACAGCTTCTCTCTACCCCTCCTTTCTTTCCAGGCTCAACCTCACTCCCAGCTCTTCTACCCATCCCTTACAGCAGCACAAGAGGACAGGGAATGGGGCTTGCGGTCAGTTCATCACACGTTGTCCCTGCTGCTCCTTCCTCCTCACGCTTTTTCCCTGCTCCAGTGTGGGGTCTCACCCACAGGTTACAGTCCTTCATGTCCAACGTGGGTCCTTCCCACAGGCTGCAGTTCTTCATGAACTGCTCCAGCGTGGGTCCTTGCCACGGAGTGCAGTCCTTCAGGAACGGACTGCTCCAGCATGGGTCCCCCGTGGGGTCAAA
>KL273314.1:0-14759 GCA_000699545.1 Podiceps cristatus | reverse complement strand
GGTCACAGTCCCTGCCACAAACCTGCTTCTAAGTGGGCTCCTCTCCACGGGGCCACGGGTCCTGCCAGGAGCCTGTTCCAGCGTGGGGTCCTCCATGGGCGGCAGGGTGGCTATCTGCACCGCCATAGTCTTCACCAGGGGCTGCGGGGGAACCTCTGCTCCGGCGCCTGGAGCTCCTCCTCCCCACCTTCTGCACCGACCTGGGTGTCTGCAGAGCTGTTGCTCTCGCATCTTCTCCTCTCTCCCAGCTGCTGTTGCGCAGCAGTTTTTACCCTTTCTTAAATATGTGACCACAGAAGTGCTACTGACGTCACTGACTGGCTCAGCTTTGGCCAGCAGTGGGTCCACCTTGGAGCTGGCTGGAACTGGCTCTGCCTGACATGGAGGCAAATTCTGATGTCTCCTCACAGAAGCCATCCCTACAGCTCCCCCCCAAAATACCCCTTGCCATGTAAACCAAATACACTGGTGCACAGAGAAGGTTTAATTCACTGGGTACCTGATACAAAGCCCGCAAACAAACTTTTCCACTCAAATGTAACTCAAATGTAAAGGAGAGGGTGGATATATTAGTAAAAGCTCTGTGAACATAATACGGCATAGGAGTTCAGAAGACTATTGGGAAATCCGATTTCATTTAGTGATCCAGTGCTCTATGGTTTGGGGAAAAGGAAAAGACAGCACAGGTAACAAAAAATTATGCTTCAGAGGCAGAACGAGACGATCAGTATTGCCTGGAAGTATGAAATAGGCAAAAGAGCTGATGGCATCCAGAGGAAGAAAGTCAATGTTTTTTTCTCTCCAATCAAGATCCTTACTCCAAAAATGTAGTATTTGGGAGAAAAACATGAAACACTTATAGTAGTTACTTGCTTATCAAAGCTAACTCCTTTATTTTAAAATGAGAAATATATTACATGTGATTCAGTTAGCAGGAACATACCATATGTGTCTACGCCGGTTTTTTGTAAAGATCCCAATGACTTTGAAAAGGGGGTGTATGCGATACTGTCCAAAGGAAAAGGTATTGGGTATCCAAATGCTGCTGAGTCTTGTACTTGTTTACAAATTTTCTGCTTTCAGTTCAATGAAGTAAGTAATCTTTATCATCCATTTTAAGGAATGAAGTTAACACTAGTTTTTACATCTGAATTTTTTCACAGACCAAGACTAAACCAGTACAGATGATGTTTCTGAGAGGTACATTTTTGATACTCCATGAAACAACCACGAAATTCAAAATCATTGAGCTGCCATATGTGGAAAATGAACTCAGCATGTTTGTCCTCCTACCAGACGACATCAGTGATAACACTACTGGTCTGGAGCTGGTAAAATTGACAATTGTTGCATCACATACACTATGAAACAGTAACAGAAACAGATGAAAAGAGTGAGGAAGAAGGAGTTTCAAAATCACAGTAGAATGGGTTCTGATGTGTGCATACTTCGTTTCATAAGCTGTAACACCATAACTCAGTTTAGGACTCAGGGCATCTGATAACTTTGCAAACATAGTATTTTACTTAGGGATACATCTTAAAACTATGTCCACACAACTGTCTTAGCCTATCTTGTGTCCTCTTTTCTATTGCCAGAATAGCCCAAGGAAAGCAAGGACCAAATCTGAATCACCGTGCCTTAGAGTTATCTTCTCCTGAGGGCTGTATTAATTTTTATGTCATTTGCAGTCTAGATTTGTACCTGCTATTTCATGGTGAGGTTTCTCAAACTAAGTGCTGACTACCCTGACCCAGAAGGTATCAACAGCCACTCATGACCACACCAGGATTAGTTTCAGATTCTAAACAGATCAGGGCAAACATCTTTTTATTTGTACCTCAGGTCCCACGTGTTCCACTTATTTACCACTACTAAGAGAAAAGTTATCCATATACACACATAGCAAGCACCTGTTAATAACACTTGAGTCACACATTACAAAAAAGTACTATTCTTCACAGCAGAAAAAAAAAAAAATAATGAACTACTCTGCAGGTTCAGGCCTATACCTCACCACCTTTAAGAAAATACGTAAAAGCTAAGTCACTCGGCATTTTGCAGGATCATGCCCTGGGCGAACATTCTAGCTGTACCCACTGCTGGTAGCTGGGCTGTTTTACATGTTCTTGATGAGTGTTAAGACACTGGTGTGTGCATGGCTTGTCTCTGCCCTTCACATTCCAACTATTTTCTTCCTCAACTCATTGCAGGTGGAAAGAGAGTTGACCTATGAGAAATTGGCTGAATGGACCAAGTCAGCCAATATGATAAAAGCTGAAGTGGACCTGTACCTGCCCAAGTTGAAGATGGAAGAGAATTATGACCTTAAATCCACTTTGAGCAGCATGGGGATACGAAACGCTTTTGACCCAGTTCAGGCTGATTTCACAGGGATGTCAGCGAAGAAGGATCTTTTCATCTCAAAAGTTATTCACAAAGCTTTTGTGGAGGTCAATGAAGAAGGTACTGAGGCAGCAGCTGCAACGGGTATCCTGGTGCTGAGATCAAAAGCACCAACAATGACTTTTAAAGCTGACCACCCTTTTCTCTTCTTCATCAGACACAACAAATCACAAACCATCCTCTTCTTCGGCAGACTCTGCTCACCCTAGTCAGAGTTACTTCTTGCTCTGCAGAGCAGGGAGTTACTTCTTGCCCTGCAGAGCAGAAGACACTCGCTTGCCAGCTCAGAGGCAAACACCAAACCCTAAAACTCCTGCTGCAACCGAGAGGAGGGGGAACCCTTTCTCCACCAGACCACACACCCCAGGGCCTGAGGCACAGCTCCTCCTGTGCCCCCCTCCTACCCTGAAGGGACAACCACGGCAGTGCCAAGGGGAGTGCACAACGCCTTGCATCCACAGAGCAATCCCGGCCTGCCGCCATCCCCTTGCCTTCCTTATGCACCACCCTAGCCTTAAGTCTTCGTCAGCTCCTGACTTAACCTCAATCAGCTTCATGTCACTCCAGATTCCCTTAAAAAAAAATAAAATTAAAAATACACCCGCATAAGTGCTATTTACCTCACTCAGACCTTAACGTGTGCAAGGAGGGGCCAAGCCCCTACAGTCTCCAGGCACAGCAACAGCTCACTTTCGTTCCAAACAACCCCCGCTTCAACGATCGTTAAAACAGCCCTTCTTGGCCTGGTGTCTTTTCTGTCAGCTCTGCCACGAGAGGGAGGCAGAGGCGGAAAGTCACCAGCTGCGATGCGGCCCGAGCAGATATAAAAGGGGGAATGAGAGGAGCTGTGAGGCTTCTCCGCGACACGGTGGGCGGCAGCCATTTTGCCGGGGGACCTCCGCCTCCCGCTCCCTCCACCTCCCCAACACAGCAGCCACCGGCCATTTTGGCTAAAGCCCGGGGCGCAGCTGACGAGGGGCCGAGCTCCCGCCCTTTCCCCCAAGCTCGGCAATGCTTCCGGGGAAAGGGCTGGGCCATCCTTCCAGGGGAGGGGAGGGGAAGGGAGGGGTCCCGGCAGAAGGGGAGCGGGACGCCCCGTAGGGTGAGTGCAGCGGCTCCGCTGTCCTGGAGATGTTTTTGACGGGAAGCTTGCGCTTGTGGGTTTTTTTAAGAAGCAGAGGCTGTGTGGCGTTGTTCTTTAGTTTTTTTGTTTTGTTTTCCTCCTTCATGACGTGGTTTCTGCTTCTCCTCAGCTGGAGTTGCAGTAGTGCGTGGGGAGCATGTTTTGTGTGTAAGAGTGATGGGGGAACCGTGAAAATGTTGAATTTTAATGTGTTTTATAGTGCCAAGTCTAGTGCATGGGTGAGGGGGGGCCTTTCGCCCCTTTCCTGTTCCCCAGCCTATGCTCTAATCAGTGTTAAGCCCTTGACATCTTGTGCCTGAGCTTGCTGGGACAGTGTCAGATCTTCGGAGGTCCTCCCTTGTGCCCTCCCCGCTCCTGCTGCGGCACAACGGGGCCCAGGGCCGGAGGTGGTGGGCTGTGTCCCACTGCCCGCCCCGGAGAGGTGGGATGTGGGCAGCTGTTACCTGGAGCTGTTGGGAGAGGTTACCCTGCAAATGTTTTAACACCACTCCCAACCCTCCCAGTCCTAAGTGAAGCCCCTTTCCCACAAGGACGTTTGCTTTAGGGGATGGGGAAATGGACGTCCATGCTGCAGGCACATCTTCCTCTGTGGAGATGGGTGTTGCCTGATACTCATCACCCTGAGTTCCCCCACTGGCTGTGTTTAAAACAGGTGACTTTCAGCGACTCTGAGGCAGCTGAAGTGGGGAGGCATCAGCATATACTGGGCACTAATCCATGTCATAGGCTTGGTGGGATGTCTCTCTTGGCTGCAGGCTGGAGGAGAGCTGCACCCTGCTCTGGCCCGGTCCCCTGTGGTGAAAATGGTAGTTGGGAGACATGCTGCAGCGTGTATCTGCTGTTAATCTACTTTCTTTCTGTCATAAAGTTTCTACTAAAGCATAGTTGTCTACTGCTGAGAATATGTGCTTCATGTTCATAGTGGCAGGAACACACAGGGTCGAGGTATCCAGAAACCTTTGCACAAGTGCCTCACTGCTGGCCTGCAGTGCCCATGGGAGACCAGAGTGACAAATTAATTGCTCTGGGCAAACCCTCTGAGCACTGAGGGTTTTGCAGCAAACAGTTTACAATTGACTGACAAATAAGTGCTTGTATCATGAGTTTTGTTCCTTCAAGTGTGGTGGTTCTGTATCATCTCCAAAACCCCTCTGATGAGAAGGGTATCAGTAGATACGTTGCTATTCCTGAGCTGCAGAGAAAGCATGGATAACTGTACAGATACAACTCCTAGCTTTGTGTCCCAGCTGTTGAAATACTACTTACAACTTGGTCAAATGCACTGATTAACAATTTGGTTAAATCCACTAGGCAAATAGTGTAGGTTGTATGATTTTGTCTGTAAGTTCTTACTTGTCACGGAAGCCCTACAAAAACGTCCTAGGTAATAGTGCTTGCTGTTGTCAGTATTCCTGTGCATTTTGACTTCCAGGTCAAAAAACCTTATTGCTAGCAATCTGGCAGGTATCAGGACAGTAGGAAAATTCTGATCTGCATCGTAACCAACATGAACTGAAAAATGCTAAGTGCCTCCTATTTATGCTTTAAAGTACATGTAGTTAAATTACTAGTTTCAGACACAATTGGAGGATTGTTTCCATCTAAGCTTGCCTCTTTTTTTTTTGTCTTTTATGGGAGAAGAGAAACAGGAGAAAAGTTACTACTGTTTATTGCAAAGCTACTAGCAAGAAATTTTCTTAGCTGGAAAATCATGCATGCAGAAACTTGTTCTTTCCACCTATTTGTTTGAGATAATGAATTAGTAATATGGATTAGGTGTTGGGTTTGTATTTTGTAGCAACATATCAACATTAGGCACTGCCTTAAGGGAAAAACAAAACACAGAAACCTTTACTATCAGCCAATATCTTACAATGTCTGGTGATACTTATCTGTAGTTAACTCAGCATTCCAGTATTTATTGCTCCTTTTATAAGCATGTGGTTTAATCTCAGGTTCATTAACTACCTATACAGCTGATGTACGTAGCGTATGACGGGCATCAGGTTACACATGTTGAAGTGCGCATGTACCATAAAGTTATCTACTAGTAGGGGTTTTTAGTGTGTGTGTTTCCGTGTTGTAGGCAATAAAATAGAACTGAAATGGACTTTGATTTTTCTTTGTACTATAGCAGTAATCTGTCATGCTGACCAAATAATTTTTTTCTTTTCTTTTTTCATCTTGTAGGTCAAGTCCTTCTGGTGACTTCTCCCAGACTGGCTGTTAGGTTTAAACCACAGCGTGCACACGTAGAAGTAAGCTGAAGGTAATACTGAAGAAACATAGACTCAGACAAGGTAAGAGTTTATAATTCTGCCATTCTGATGCTTAACTCTTTGCTCTGATTTTCCAAAAAGGCAAATAATTGTCTTTGTGAAGTCAAGACAGACTTGTTTTAGTAAGACCTAAACAAAATACTGTTGTATATGATAATCTCAAAAGATGTAAAATTATTTACCCAGTACAGAGTCTAATGATACCAATGGGAATTGCCGTCTCTGCCACAGCTATGGGATTGAAATATAAAAGCAAACAATAAATCTCTAAAATAACTCAAGTGCCTAGTATGGGATTTAAGGTGCTTGTTCCACCAAATCAGTTTTTCAGTGAGTTGATATTTTTCCAGCTTAATTATGACATACGCTGCATAGTTCATACTGGGAAATGTAAAAGACAGAAATAACTGATCAATTTGTATCCAAATAAATTTGAGCCGTTCTTGTTTTGTGTTGTATCTCCCAGGCTCTGAACCATGGATAGCCTCTGCGCCGCAAATACCACTTTTGCACTGGACCTCTTAAGAATGCTGTGTGAGAACAAAAGCACGCAGAATCTATTCTTTTCTCCTTTTAGTATTTCTTCTGCTTTGTCTATGATTTTGCTGGGCTCAAAAGGTAACACTGAAGCCCAAATAGCAAAGGTATGTCTAAATAAACTTATTGCATTGAATTTCATGGAAGCATATGAACAATGACTCTGTATTATAGTCTGTGACCTGCACTTATGCTAAACTATTATTGGCATTTTGGTCTCGGAGAGCAGAGGTCTTCCTTTGTTACGTATGTAAGCAGTACCTGTTTTTATAGGGGGAACTTGCTTTGGTATGAAATTAAGAGGTTGCTATTTTTCATTGTATGGGGGTTTTTGTGTGTTTTTTTAAGACAGAGGTATTTCAGTGTGTCATTAAGAGGCACCTGGAAATTTTTTGGTAGGTTTGATGAATCTGGCTATATAAAATACTTTCTTCTACTATCTTCTTTGGGCTTAATATCAGACTACACATGTTATGAAAATGTAGCCAGACACGTCATTTAAAAAAAAAATCCACCCTGTATGCATGTCAAAATGGTAGCTGCACCTTGGTTGATTTTTTTTAACTTGCTCAGGTGGCAAATACCACTTGGCATATTTTTTACATATGCAATTGACAGTATTAAATGCACAATCAGTTGGTTTTATTACTATGTTTGCCTTTTTTGCAAAGTAGGAGTATAAACACATAATTTGTTTTCATTTAAATCTATACAAGTATTATATTTATTGTATCCATAGTTGGAGATATTTAGAAGTCCTGTGCTACTGGCTGTAGCTGATCCTGCTTGAGCAGGGGGGTTGTACCAGATGGCCTACTCAGGTCCCTTCCAACCTCAACCATTCTGTCATCTAATGCTTGGCTTGAGTGAAGGAAACTAAATACTACTGACTCTTCTGCACCCTAATTTATTACTTGTACAACATCTAGCTTGGTGTATCATATGTGACTTGCATGATAAGCTCCAGATGGGAGGTGTGATGAAAAAGTCTTTTGGCTTCAAGTCACAGTTTTTAAACCCAAAAGTCATGTAAAAAAAAAAAAAAAAAAGTGCTGAAGCAAGTATGTTTACAGAGGGCATGGACTCTGAGGAAGTTTCTTTCTACAGGTGCTTTCTCTAAACACAGCTGAGGATGGTCACCATGGATATCAGTCACTTCTCTCAGAAATTAATGATCCAAACACCAAATATGTACTGAGAACTGCTAACCGACTTTATGGAGAAAAGACATTTGAGTTTCTCTCAGTAAGTAACCATTGGATTTGTTGTGGTTTTTAGTATAATGTACTTGCTGCCTATTTCCTTTGGAGGTCAAAGGCAGGATTTGGGTTTTACTTCCCAGATTTTCTAGGCTGAGACCTACCAATGTGATAGATTGTGTCAAAGCCTGGTATCTGAACTCAGTGGAGAAGCTCCTTTTACATAACCTGAATGCATGACTGGTGCAAAGCACTGCAAAATCAGTCAGGCTCAAAGTCTTCAGGGTTCCATGATCCGTTCTTGTTTCTGGCTGTGGGATAAATGGTTGACGTATCTACACATGATCAATGGAAAATATGATAAAAAAGAATTGTTACGGCACTTCAGCATAGGCAGTATTTTGTAGTTTTTCTGTTATGTAAGTCATCCAGAGATCATACTGAAAGGAGTACATGACTTTTAATATTTTCCTTATCAGAAGATATAAATAGGGATAGTAGGTACTGTGTTATGCGTATTCCTTCAGGTGTTTCCCTAGAAGTAAGAAGATGTAAGGTTCTATTCCCACCCCTGGCCCTAGGAGTGATTTGCAGTCTCTTAGATAAAAATTATATGGATTATACTCTAAAACTTTGCATCTGTGTAATAAAGCTCTATCTATATTAAATCAGAGAGAAGGGCTTTTTTTCCCTTTTTATAAGAAAAATTAGTTTCCCCTCTGAACTAAAAGTTTTCTATTAGTCTGAGAGGTTTAGCAATGAAATTTGTGTAGATAAGTTTACAAAATCATGCATTCTCTCACTGCACAAAAAAAATCCCCCAAAACTAGCCACATCATTTCTTAATTAAGTTACATAGAACTTTCTGGCAGAGTAAATAAGCCATTTGACTTAATAATATAAAGTGGACAGTTCCTAGTTCAAATAGGTGCTATAAAACCCAATAGGAATGTGTTGAACAAAACTTCAATGGCTCTATGTTAAGCTGGGGAAGGAAAGTGGGTAGATTTTCTTGGTGCAATTAAAATCATCTGTGGCTGAATGAGAGTAAAAGATGTATATTGCTGAAAAGCTGTTCTGAATGTCCATGTTAGTCATTTATAGAGTCGAGTCAGAAATTATACCATGCTGGACTAGAACAGACTGACTTCATGCATGCTCCTGAGGATTCCAGGAAACAAATAAATGACTGGGTAGAGGAAAAGACTGAAGGTGAGTGTTTTGCAGAACACCCTGTTGTATTTAATGGCAGACAGGGCTTGGGTAAACAGCTATTTCAAGATACAATGTTGTGAATTAAGAAAGTCCAAACATCGAGCTCTTGCTTTGTTTGGTACATAATTCTGTCATCTATTGTGTATTAATAAGAGTAGACACTATATTAGACAATAATTAGATACATGTCAAACTGTTAAAAAAATGAGGTTTTTTTCTATGTATCATAAAGGTAAAATTCAGAACCTGTTGGCCAAGGGTGTTCTTGATTCAATGACCAGACTTGTGTTGGTGAATGCCATCTATTTCAAAGGCAACTGGGAAAAGCAATTCAACAAAGAGGTAACAGAAGAAAGGCCATTTCAAATTAACAAGGTATGATCTACTAAAATGCTGACAACACAGTGTTACTCTGAAGTACTCTGAAATGAATACATTGAAGGGGAAAAAAAAAAAAAACAACCCAAAACCAACAACCCCCCCCAAAAAAACCCAAACCCCAAACATTTAGACACCGTTACCTTGAGTAGGCTGTATTAAATTCCTTATACTTCCTCCCTTTAATATGAACACTCTTTGTTTAGTTTCTGTTAAGTTTCACATAATTACTCAAAATTTAATAAAACAATTAAGTATTTCTTTCTTCTTTTTTCCTTTACCCTTGCTTATTTGAGAGAGGTAGCCCTGTACATAGTTACACAACTGAAAAGAAGAAAACAGTTAAGTGAAGTTGTCAGGTTATTTGAGAGTCGTGAACAATTTCACAGAAGTCAATGAAGTTGATTATTTCAGCATAAAACTGGTATGGATAAGAGAAGAAATGTCCCTTTAAGTTGTAGATGGGAAAGAGCACTTCTACATGTGCAGAAACTTCGAATGAAAGTTGTCTTCAGTCAGCGCTTTTTTGCTGTCTTTCTACTGCTGAACTGATCCAAAATAAATGAGGAAAAAAACCCAACAACTCTCTTTTGAAGACCTCCATGCTAGACTTCCTTGCTTTTAGAAGTAGATCAGTGCTACTGAAGAAGACGGCTACTGTTGTTAGCAGGCTGTGGCTGTCCTTTCAGATCACCTCAAACTCTGGGTGTGCCTTCAGGTGTTGTTAATGAGAACTGGTAATGACTTTAACTCACCTGCTTAAAACAAGGGTGATGTAACATTGAAGCCGTCATCCCTGATTTCAAACCGTCCATCCTCCTGTGGTGAAATCCAAGAATGCTTGAAACTGTTAATACCACTTTTCAAATGAATGTCACTACTCACCCCATACTACCTACTACAGCGATTCAGAAACCACTGGACTGACTTGGTTCCTGACACCGCGCCCCCTCACCGTTGAAACGTGTTGAAAAAGCTAGCAGAGTATCCAGATACACGATTCCGTTTCCTTTTCCTTGGAGCAGTGCGAATCTAAGACCAGATTTTAAGATGCAACACCAACAGCGTGTAGTGCTGATGAATAATCTGCCTTTCGACTTGTGATGGGATATTGTGTAGTGCTACCCCACTGGGGTAGGTTTGGCATCCATTTCCTACAGAGATGTCACGGAAAGCTGAAGCTTAGAGATTTGCGCAGTGCTCTCCTCCTTCCCTCCTGAGTAGGCAAATTCAGTGACGTTTCTGTATTGGATACTGTGCTGTGGTGCGCTCATGACCTAAATCTTAATGTTCCTGGAATAAGTCCCAGCCTATCTCTGAGATCACCTTTTCTTTTGTAAACATAGGGTAAATTATTAGGATTTTTAAAATATTTGAGTCTTTCGGATCCAGGTAGTTGCTGGAGAAAATTGTAAAATGTAAGGTTGGGGAATGCTGCTGTGGCTCACCTGAGGAACTCGCTTTTAGCTGTGCAGACAGCTGCAAGTCTCTTCCCTCGTAAAGCCAAATGGCTTAGGTTTGTATTTTCATCCTGCTGATGACTAGCCACTGATGAGGTGCAGAAGTCTGAGTAGGCTCAGATGAGCAATTGGAAATCCCACGTGTAACCTGAAGTTTTAAGCTAGCTGTTCTACAGTCTTGCCTAGTAGCAGAGAATTACTTTAACATCCCAAGAGCCTTTCCAGCATCCTGTGATGTTATTTCTGGGAGTCTTGCACTTCTTGTGACTCAGTGGATGATTTTCGCGTGCTGTGTGGCCTTTTCTTCGCTTATCCATCCTTTTCAGGTGTCATTGCTGCTGCAAAATAGTTTCTGCCATAATCTCTGTGAACATTGTTTGAATGAGCTTTACTTTAAACCCAAAAACCTACTTGTATGGTTATTTCATGAAGGTAAGGGGGAAAGCAATGAAACCCTTAATTGAAAAGGAGGAAAGTAATGATGTAAACAGTAGTAGCTTATGCTCTATTTGAAAATGGGAGGAGATAGTA
The DNA here is from genome assembly GCA_000699545.1 of Podiceps cristatus. Classification (NCBI taxonomy): domain Eukaryota; kingdom Metazoa; phylum Chordata; class Aves; order Podicipediformes; family Podicipedidae; genus Podiceps; species Podiceps cristatus. The sequence goes on along the minus strand of KL273314.1, from coordinate 3,610 downwards.
GAGAAGAAATTGAGAAGAAAAATTTCTCTTCCGGACTATCCATGTGACTCTTAAGAATTTAAAATAATGCTCTCAATTTCTTGGTATTTTTAGTGTCATTTTAAAATATTTTAATTCCTCTTTGTTATAGCACTTGGAGCCCCATGGACTAAAAATGAAATACTTACATTGAAATTATTTTGTGTTCCTTTAAAGCAAGGAACGCAGGCCCTGCTTCTTACCAGCTCTGTTTAGTGCTTGTGACTGGTTCTTAAGTGAGCGAATATGTGTCCTTGCCTCTTCGCCTTAAAGGAGGCTTCACGGGCATTTCCACATTAGTAATTAAAAATTAAATCCCAGGGACCCTTACTACTTATCTCTCGCTTTAGAAAAGACAGTGGTGGGACTGTACTTGGTGGTGTGTTTAGTTCTCTTTAGTCAAATTCTAAAGAGCCCCGAGTAACTGGATGCCTGTTTCGTGTTTTGAGACCAGCATACTAGGTCAGTACTAACTGTTGACATCTCTTTATTTTTAGAAAGAGACCAAACCCGTGCGGATGATGTTCAAGGAGGATCACTTTAACATGACCTATATTGGGGACGTCCAGACCAAAATCCTTGAGCTCCCTTATGTTGGTAACGAACTCAGCATGATCATCCTGCTCCCCGATGCAATCCAGGATGAATCCACCGGCTTGGAAAGTGTAAGTTGTTGAGCTAAATGCAAAGACAGTCTGTGTCCTGCCAGGGAAGGGAGCTGGATCTTGCCTGTAGGCCTGCAATGCAATTCCAAAGCTATTACGTCACTGGGGCTCAGCACCAGCTGAAATGTCCCACACCTCCTGGCCCCCAAAGTGATGGCATGCCTTATGTCGCTGCTGGCCAAGCTGTGTGCTGCCCCAGTAGCCAGGGGCTCTGGAAGAAGCCCTGAACTTCCTCAGGAGCAGAGGTCGGCTCTGGTTATGGTGAAGGCATCGTACGTCATGAGAGGGGACTTGGGGGGAGCTCTTAGGAAGCCCTGTAGCTTGTCCCATAGATCTTCTGTTCTGAACAGCTGGCAGAGGGTCTCCGGCCCACCGCCCGGAAACAGGCTCACGGGGAAGTCTAGGATCTCCTCTGTTGTGGAGATACAATACAAGTTCTGGCTGTTTCATGCTCTGGACAAGGAATATATTAAGAATGTTTTGTAACACTGACTGCAAAGGGCACCGTGAGCAGGTGTTTTCATCAGCCTGTCATGTCAACCTGAAGGGGGATCCTGTGGTTACGAGACAGAAGTAGTGGCCTCCGTTTCTCAGGGACCTTGTCATCAGTTCCTCTTGGCCTTTGCTTCCCATATGTAAAAAAATCAAATCTAGTACGTTTTATAAAAGTAAACTTTACATGGAAGGGACTGATCCTTACTGTATCTACCAAAAAGCATATGGGATTGACCTCAGCTGGGGCCATAGCCTCTAGTGAGAAGTATAACTTGCACTTTTGGCTTGAGACACTCTAAACCCTGAACAAAAGATGTGTGTTACGCACGAGGTAAACACACGGCGATCACCACTTTTGGCTGTGTAAAACCGACTCTCTTCTCACTTTAATTATGTAACTTTGGGGTTTTTCTTTAGCTGGAAAGAGAGCTTACGTATGAGAAGCTGATGGATTGGATCAATCCTGAAATGATGGACTGTACGAAGGTGAGGGTGTCTTTACCCGTGTTTAAACTGGAAGAAGATTACGATCTGAAACCCATCCTGAGCAGCATGGGAATGCCTGATGCGTTTGACTCGGGGAAGGCAGACTTCTCGGGAATCTCGGCCGGCAACGAGCTGGTGCTCTCTAAAGTGGTTCACAAGTCCTTTGTGGAAGTCAATGAAGAAGGCACTGAAGCGGCAGCTGCCACAGCAGGGGTGGTGATGATGCGCTGTGCACTGATCACTCCGGAGTTCACTGCCGATCATCCCTTCCTCTTCTTCATCCGGCACAACAAAACTTCCAGTATTTTGTTCTGTGGCAGATTCTGCTCTCCCTGAAAAGGCGATGTCTTGGCAGAAGAGCCGCCATTACACAATAACATTCTGTTTCTTTAGAGTAGGGCTGCCCCTTTGGCACTGATTGCCTCCTTCAGCTGTGCCTGGCTCCTCTTCTGTTGTCTTCATCACGGGCCTGGGTGGAATCACAGAGCTGCTTAGACACATGGCAACTGCCGTGCGGAACAGCTCTCTTAAACCCCGCGCACGTGAGCGTGCTGGTCCCCAGCTTCCGGCCGACACCAACAACATCCCACTTGCTCAGTGACTCTTCAGCTCTCCTTGCAGTGCCCATCCCACCTCGCTTTCTGTGGCCGCCTGGCAGCGAGTCAGGCAGTGGCACCTCTTCCGAAAGGAAGAAGTTAATTGTCTTTCTGATGAGGCTGGAGCACGTCTGTAGCTCCCCTCCACCTTTTTCCTCCATCCCTGTGGTGTTTGGGTTTGTGGGTTTTTGGGGTTTTCTTGGGTTTTGGTGGGTTTTTTTTTTCCTTCCAGACTCATCCATTGAATGCCTTGATACATTCCCTAGAGATGAAAGGAGCCTTTGGCAGCCTGTTCCAAGTGTTGCTAAGCATCCTGGCTAGACAGGGGGTTTTTGGATAAGAGCTGGACAAGCACTTAGGCAAGAATAGGAATAAAACTTTGTACCAGGCGTCCTACAGGGCATTTGCGGGGTGAGGATTGTTTTATCACCACAGGACACCCGGGGTTATTACCTATCACTGAGTTTTAGTCCTTTATCAAAGAACGTGATGAAAAAGCACATGGTGCCCATGCAATATTTACATGACAAAGCTTTAATTTTTTGCTATTGTTACATATTTTTCCTATTCAGTTTCTGAAACATTTTAGTTTAACTGTGTAATACCAAAGAGTTTAACTGTGTAATACCAAAGAAGTAGCTGAATTAGCTTTCCTAATACGGTGATTTGTTTTTGCTGTTTCTGTTCCTGAAATAATAAAAGAACTGAAAGTGCTGCAGGACTCTGTTTCTTTTTTGTCTTTTAATCAGAAATTATGCTTTTTATTGATCTGTAGTATGAAGAGAACAATTATTTATTGATCGAGTACAACCAGCTTCTCTAGCTTGTTGGGATTTCACTGTTAAATGTGGGATTTTCTGAATGCTGCAGCCCTGAGGTGCTTTTTGGGTCGCCGTGAAGTTGGGGGCTGCCCTCGCAGGGCTTTCTAGCAAGGAGCCGTTACAGGCGCGGGGCCCTGCGCCCGGTTTTGTGCGCACCTCCGAATTGGGGGTCATCACCCCGGCGGCACGAGATGGCCCCATGCTCGGTTCTGCGTGCAGAAACTCGCTGACCCCAAGGGCAGAAAGGAAAGGTAGTTTGAAGGGGGGACACCACACCCCGCGCTTCAAGGTCGGGGTGCGGGTTGGAGGCCCCAAGCCTGGGGGGCGGTGTGTGTGTGGAGGGGGGGGGTCTGTACCTGGAGGGCTGGTGGAGAAAAACACGGGGCTAAACCAATGGGAGCGCTCCTTGCGCCTACTTTCAGGGTTTTTTTTAATGTAAAGATAACAGTGACCTCTAAGTCGAGTGTAAGTCGAGCAGTGGGATGGGAGAGGAGAGGTGCGCGGCCCTGGTGCGCTCGCCCCACGGGGC
>JMFS01073917.1:0-14191 GCA_000699545.1 Podiceps cristatus | reverse complement strand
CCCAAACGCAGCCTACTGCAAGCATACAAAAATCAGAAAGAGGAACTTACTGCATGAAGGTTTTACTTGCTTACAGTATCCAAATTAAGATTGCAATGTCTACTTATACAAGGAAAAAAGAGATGGCATTAGAAAAGAGAGAAGGAACATTAAAAAAAACCCAGAGAGTCAAGGAAGAGGTCATATCACAATTAATTTCACTGTTAAGACTCAAAATATTTGGGCTTTAAGTGTTATTTTATGACATTCAAAGGCTCATCATTATGAGACCAGGGGGACAGTTTGAAGGCACTCTGCTGCTGAAACAGAAATCTGTCACAATTTAACATCACAGAGTTTGTTCTTAGTTATTTTTCAATAGATTAGTTAGAAACACTCCTATTAAATTATTTGGGGAATTTTACTGGAGTGGAGCCAAAGACCTGGTTAAAGGAATTTGCTAACTTCAGAAGATCTCAGCAGATAACAAGGTCTCAGGGGTTAGACCTTTGCCCTGTAAGAAACTGAAGAACATTTGGGATCAACTTGCCTACTTGACAAAAATGCGCCCGGGACCCTCCTTCATTGGGAGAGAAAAGGAGAGTGTGGCCTCTGTTCATATACATATTAATGCTTTTTTTTCTTTAAACTGTATCTTTCAACTTTGTTGAAAAATATACATATAATATTTTTTGTAACGTAATATATATATAAATAATGTCCTCACACTATTCTTTTCCCATCCTTCAACCCCTACATCTCCCCATCAGGAACACTTTTTTTTTTTTAGCACTGCGAATATAAGGCATACTTCTAGATCTAAAGAGAACATTACTTTTGAGCTATCAACAGAAATATGAGCTCTAAACCTTGCTCTGCCTTTGAAAAGAAACCCTATGGAGTTAATTTTTGTTGTATGTATTTGTAAGAAAGTTGTGCAATGACAAGAAAATAGAAAAGTGTCTAAAAAAGGAACTTGTTTTTTTTTACAAAAAAATTACAAAAAAAAAAAAAAAAGACTTTATTAAGAGAGGTTTGATTTTTTTTAAAAAAAAAATCTGAGTTCTGAATTTACAAAGAAATAGGGGTTTTTTTTTGTAGCTGCTCTTTTTTGTTGTTGTTGTTCTCTTTTTTCTAGAAATTGCAATTATATTAATGCATTCAGTGGCCTTAAAAGTGAATATTCTGATTATTTCACCTGTGTATGTCCTTTAGCTTTGCTTAAAATTGAAGAAGTTTGGAAAATTTGCAATAGGAAAAAGGAAACTATTCCACAAAACGATCTTTTGAAGATCCCTTGCGAGGCATATACCACTTGCAAATACAAAAGATTGTCCATGACAAAACACTTGGCATTTTCTCCCAGATACAGAGAATCACTTTGCCACCACAATTTTAAAGAAAAGACCCAAGAAAAATGAGGAAAATGAGACAGACCCTCTCCACATGATCCCCTCAGATACATTTGTTCGCTAATAAGCATGTTTTCAGTCAATTAAACAGACGGGTCGAGGTAGATGCGGAAAGGGAAGAGGCAGAGCCCTCTGAGGAGAGCTGCTATGCCATGAGTCTCCTTGACATGGCGCCAGGTTGGTACAACCCCTTCTTCAGCCTGTAGAGCTGTTACTAAAGTCTTATGTACCACTGTAACCTCAAATGCCCCAAACTCCAAGGGCATTGCAAAGCCTAAGTTAGACTTTCTTCTTGTTGTTGTTTTTATACCAAAGTTTATGAAAGTCCCTGTAGAATCCCAAAATACAGGAGGCATTAAGGTGGAATAAAATCATTCTTCCCACACTTTCATCCACTTCTAGATTAAGAGAGAAATAAAGCCACTGAGTATCTCCCATCAGGGAGAACTCTTCCATTAAATATCCCTGGCAAGCTCACTGTCCTAGCGGTTATGTCGCTAGGAATATATCCAGAAGAAAAATGGTCTTGTGTGTGCATCCTGTGAAACGAAATGCCACAGCAAAACCTTGGATCAGTACATTTTTCAGGTAATACGGAATTCATTCTTACTAGCTAAGAAAATCTGTCTGCAAGCCTGCTAGGGCCTATGCAGCAGTTCCTGCCAGGGATCATGCTGACATCTCTCCCACAGTTTGCTTAGAGAGCAGATGAAATCTTTGTCACAAGCCACAACACCTGCCATAGCTTCCCATCTAAAAATAAAATCTGATCCTCGTATCTCACCTTTTTCTTCCCTCTTTTGTTTTATACATCAGGGGATGACACCAATAATTCAGATTAGTCGACTGTTTCACTGGAGCTTGCCAAAAATCTGGCTTTTGACATACCTTTTCTAAAAAGGAGTAATACTCGGAGGTCTCAATGAAATAACCAGGCTGGAGTCTCGGGCACATGGCATTGCATATTACATAGTGGCAGGGAAAAGCAAGGAGGGTATAAAGAGGCAGGAAAGGCTTTAATGATTGAATGAGAAAGAGTGAAATGGATATCAGATCTCATGTAGACATAGAAGGAGAAATCGTGTTAGTTACAGAGAGGGAAAAAAAAAAAAAAAAGAGAGAAGAAAAAAAATATTTTTTCAAAATGGTCAATTCCTATATTTTTACTGTCCATTTCTCCTCTCTCCAAACATGGCACACTGGTGTAGTTTTAAAGCAGGAATCTTAAATTGACAGAGTAAGAAGGTATTTTCATATCTATCCACCATGACAAATCAAGACTTCCAAACAACTGGAAAAAAAAAAAAAAAAAAAAAAAAGAAAACACGAGCTTAACTCTAGGTCTTCTCCATCTGTACAGTACAGACATCAGATCCTGATTAACTGTGATACAGAACTAATCTTTTCAATTAATGCAAATGAGCTGCACTTTTATGTAGACTATTACCAGAGGGCATTCAATGATATTTTTATTCACCACATTTGACCTTAAAAATGTTTTGTAGTCATCAAGGCTACAATTTTTCACACAGTGGGGATGTAGGAACAGCTAATTAAGTGGTGTTTAATGACATTTGTTCCTTAAAGGAGGGCTGATTAAATGTAGCATGTAATTTTTTACCAAATCAAGCAATTCAGCCAATTTCCAAATGTGCTTAATAAGCTAGGCCTTAATAATTACACTTCTTACGTAGACGCACCACAGTCACAATCGTTTGGGGGCTGGTAAATTTAATGTTACCCATTTGCAAGCCTTAGTTAGTTAGAATGCAAAATTCTGATTTCTTATTCCAACTGTATTCCTTTTTAGGAATAGAAGAAATTGTGTCAGTGGAATACATTCCATATCCACTTATGAACAGTCACTGTGAAGAAACCTTGAAAGTATTTCACAAATGCAGAGTTTTCTGAGATCTTACTTTGGCAATTTTAAACCCTCCTTTACAAACAAAAATTCATTTTGCCTTGGATTTGAGCCATGGTTAGCATGGCACCTTGTTTTTGAAAATCAACCCATCTCCATATCAGCACAGCTTGCACGGTCTAACAGAAGCTCAAGGTACATGGAGTGAGTGAGCGAGGAAGTGAGCTCATACCTTAGGAAAGATGGAATAGATGGAACAGGTAGGCTTTATTCTCTGAAAGTCAAACACATTATTTTGTCTGTTTAGGAAAGTTGAATAACTGCATTTCACCAGGATCTACTGGCTTCAGTTTTTTACTGTATTACACATATATTGTTGGGGTTGTTCAGCTTGGAGAAAAGAAGGCTCCAGGGAGATCTAATTGCAGCCTTCCAGTACTTAAAGGGGGCCTATAGGAAAGACGGGGAAAAACTTTTTAGCAGGGCCTGTAGTGACAGGACAAGGGGGAATGGTTTTAAACTAAAAGAGGGGAGATATAGACTAGATATAAGGAAGAAATTCTTTACAATGTGGGTGGTGAAGCACTGGCACAGGTTGCCCAGAGAAGTAGTAGAAGCCCCATCCCTGGGTACATTCACGCCAGGCTGGATGTGGCTCTGAGCAACCTGATCTAGTTGCAGATGTCCCTGCTCATGGCAGGGGGGTTGGACTAGATGGGCTTTAGAGGTCCCTTCCAGCCCGGATTATTCTTTGATTCTATGATTCTGTATTAGGATGTGTATTTTTCTAATGCCTTATAGCTGGGTGCTTCTTAGGAGACCAATGCTGCAACCATGTCACTGCACTCGGATATCCTACATGTTTCTCCAGAAGGACACAGGTCTCCTGCGGGTTTTGTATCACACCTGCCAGACCTATGAAGGTGTCATGCATACATTAGGGTTCCCAAATGGCACCAACACTTCTGTTTGGGCAATGGAGTAAAACCCTCCAGGGCTAATGCAGGGTGACCTGAAAGTCTTTCACTGGTGCAGCCCCACCTTGAGTCCTGTATGCAGTTTGGGGCACCTCAATATAAGAAGGACATGAAACTATTACAGAGTATCCAGAGGAGGGTGACCAAGATGGTAAAAGGCCTCAATAGCAAGACTTACAAGGCATGGCTGAGGTCATTTGGAGAAGAGAAGGTTGAGGGGTGCCCTCATCACAGTCTACATCTTTCTCAAGGGGGGCAGCAGAGGAGGAGGTGCTGATCTCCTCTCTCTGGTGACCAGTGATAGGACATGAGGAGAATGGAATGAAGCTGTGCCAGAGGGAGTCCAGACTGGACCTTAGGAAAAGACTTTTCACTGAGAGGGTGGTTGGTCACTGGAACACACTCCCCAGGGTCATGGCACCAAGCCTGTCAGTGTTCAAGGAGCATGTGGGCAACGCTCTTAGTCATATGGTTTAGTTTTAGGTAGTCCTGCAGGGAGCAGGGATTTGGACTCAATGATCCTTACGGGTCTCTTTCAACTTGAGATATTCTATGATTCTTTAATTCTATGATCCTCCTACTCTAGACTGTATTGACTAAGGTTCAATTGATTGTAGGTGAAACAAACAAATCTAAAGTTTTACTGGCTAAAAATCTCAGCCAGTGTCAGAAAGTGCTTCACTGATTCCAAAGAGTTACAAATATACACGCTTTGTATAGAAGCAACAACAACACACACTCCTCCCCAACAAAATATTCAGGATTCAAAGAGCTATGAATCAATTCTATGGCACTGAGTCTCCAATTTTTTAAATTAAAAGTATCTGAAATCTTCCTACAGCTTGATAGTTGCAGATAAGGGATAATGATGCAGAAATAAAATACTTAGCATGTTCATAATCAAAATGTTATTGCTTTACAAAAATGTTAATTTTAATGTTATAATTACAAGCGCTCTAATTACACTCTAACAGCCATCAAGGGTCATCTCCCAGTTTCATCCACCAGCCGGCAGTGACACTTCTGCCAACTGCAGGAATATATGCGCATGTGTGTTTTGAAAAATAATGATAGTTTTCACCTACTTTCAAGACTCTTTCTAAATTATTATGGACCTCCAGTTGTATGAGGAGCTCCAGTGGAGTGGCACAGATTCAGGAGAATCATAACAGGAACCTGGCTATATTGCAAACATTGCTTCAGCTCTCATTTTAGCTCTCTTGTTGTGATGATAAACACATATTAAGTAGTATAATCTTGTAATGATAAACTTTGGAGGTTTAAACAATATTCATCAAATATTTATTTACTTGATGATCTTTATGAGATGATACAGCACCCCTGGCCTTCCCTAGTCATTGGGAATAATGGTCTGTATTAGAGGTTCATGTGTTTGGTGAGAGACAATAGCCATAATAGAATAAAACTTCCAGCTATCTGTAGCAGCTCTGGCACTGTATTATCACACCCTGATGCCTTGCAATTCTTTATTTTGTGCACCACAGTCTGTACATGCACAGTGATACCAAAAATAAATATTTTCTATTAGAAGTTTGTCTTTATTCAAGAAAAAAGATATGCTTAAAGCAAACAATTAAGGAGCATGTTTTAAGAACTCTGTAATGAGAGAGATCAAACAATAATCATTAATTCCAGGTAATATTTGTATTTCAATTCTTTTCAGGACAAGGAAACCCACTTTGCACCACAGATTCTCAGTAGCCAATTAAAGATTGCGTAAATTGAGTCCAGTGTCAGTGTCTTCCGAGTTAACTGCCTAATGTCATTCCCAGAGGTGTTTTGGTTTTTTTTGTTTTTTTTTGTTTTTTTTTTACTTTTCTTATTCAGTATTCTGAATTTAATTCAATCCAGCACTAACTTTCTTCCTTCTTCCTTTTGAGAGGTTCAGATTTTTAGCCTCATTTTTTTCCTGTGAGCACCTTCTCACCAATCTTTTTCTGAAATGTCGAGGGCAGAGGACCCAGCATTTGTAAAAATCGTCAGTGACTTGAACTCACTCCTTCTTCATCATATAACAAAGTCTTCGCTTTCTTGTGCACTGACAATTTTTCACGGTTTGAAACAAATAACCAGACAATTGTTCTATTTTAATAAGAGATTTGGTGGAACTAGGCTCATTTTGGCTAATGATGTGGCTGATACTGAACGTTAAGTTGCCAGTTCCTCAGCAGAAGTGGCCAGTCAATACCATATTCAGCATTTCTGAGAACTCATACATCAACGACCATTGACTGCCAACAGCTGATAACAAGGATCTGCTCGATAAACATGCCGAGTCTGGGTATTCAGAACTCTGCCTTGCGAGTGACAAAAGGACAAATCAGAAATGTCCGTATTATTGTCAGTTGCAAATTCCAGCCATCTCAGTTTATTTCTCTTCTTATTCCTGATAGCAAACTCACCCTCCACACAACCATCATTGCAGATAGATGACTTTGTATTAGAGCTAATTGTTTAGGGAATGGACAAGGGAGAGGAGTGTGACCACTGAACACTCTGATATTTACCACAATGTCTCCTTTTTGCCTTTCCATACTCAATTTCAGAAATCTTTCTGCAAGGTTTTCTTTAAAAATTGAAATATTTCAACAACATATTTTTCTCAAGTTCTGTCCAGTCTCATCTCATAATATTTCAAGCAATAACTTTACTACCACATTTCTTCTAAGATCATTCCACAACACAATAGATCTCACGGCTGGGAACTAAGCGCTAACACACAAACTACATGTACTCTGAATGATTTGTAAAAACTTTTCTCATTAATTCTTCACATGAAGTGATAAGATATTTCTAATAGATGAAGTCCTAGTGGGATGTGAAATTCACTATATTACTACTTTACTTCTTATTTCCTATCTGTTAGTTTACTAGTTAGGTTGGGGGGAGGGGCGGTGTTTGTTTGTTTGGTGGGTCGGGTTTTTTTCCCTTTCTTGCCTTCAGATTCTCTTGACACATTGCTTTAAGATTTGTGTTATTTTGACTTGTAATTAAAGCATGAGTTTGGTAGTCTTTAAACCTAGCAATGTATTTAGAGTTGGGCTTGTTCAGCCTGGAGAAGAGAAGGCTGCGGGGAGACCTGATTGCAGCCTTTCAGTACTTAAAGGGGGCCTATAGGAAAGAGGGGGAGAATCTTTTCAGTAGGGACAATGGTGATAGGACAAGGGGTAAGGGTTTCAAGCTGAAACAGGGTAGGTTTAGATTAGATGTAAGGAGAAAATTCTTTACAATGAGGGTGGTAAAGCACTGGAATAGGTTGCCCAGAGAGGTGGTGGATGCCCCATCCCTGGAAACATTCAAGACCAGGTTGGACGGGGCTGTGAGCAACCTGATCTGGGTAGTGGTGTCCCTGCTCACTGCAGGGGTGTTGGACTAGATGACCGCTAGCGGTCCCTTCCAACCCAAAACATTCTGTGATTCTGTGATTCTGTGATTTGTTGCCTCACACTGAGTAATTCATATGAGATTCAGTTCTTCTATAAAATGGGTGCAATCTGTAAAATGAAAGGAAGATACTTCTATTTTGGCCTGTTTATGCTATGAGCTCTCCAAGGAAGAGTTGAGAAATAGTCAAGAAACAATCACATGATGAGATACAACCAAAAGTTGGAAAACAAACACAATCAGGCTGTGATTAATTCTGCCTTATTGTTTTCTTTGACAAGCCTTCTAATAGAAGAATTACTAGTGTATTGAATTCAGAGACAAAAAAAAAAAATCCTAATATTCTATCTTTGTCTTGAGTTTCATGCAGTTGCTTGTGTCAGCTAAGTTTTATTGTCTTATGGTATGATAAATACTATTAATACATTTTGAAAATTTGTCAGGAGAGTTCTAAGTATACCAAGTTGTGCAACTGATCTTTCTAAACAATTGATTTCTGTCTTCATATAGTGGTCCCCATGTAACGGTAGCACCTGCCAGTAGTAATTGAAGCCTGGAATCCTGAATCATTTTTCCACAAAATTTAGAACAGAAGTAGCTATTTTCAGTATAAAAATAAACAACCCTATGTATGAAAGCCCAGAGATCACTATTTAAGAAAAAATATATTCTCTAGACAGAGAAAGTTCTTTCTGATTTACTCCATTTGCATATAACAATCTCATGAAAAAAATTATGTAGTGAAGTTCTGAGGTTAACTAGGTTTGAGGTTTTTTTCACAAAAACATTTTAATTGAAGCAACAGAAAGTTGCAAATTTAGCAGTAGATTAGCTCAGAAATAATGAAAATATTAAAAATATTTGACTACAAGTAAGTTAAATTTTGATAAAAACAAAAGACAAACAAATTAAACTACAAAATTATTTGTGCTGTAGTATAAGTTTAAATCCAGGGCAACAGAGTTCAGTTTTTCACAAGAAAAGTTGAATAATGTAGTTTTAGATCAATTGAATTTTTTCTTCCTTTGTATTCCAACTCATTCAATGGATGAAAAATGCAGTTATTTGCACAGATTTAATGTCAACACTGCAGCTAGCAGAATTCTCCAAGGCCAAATATCACCAATCTTTCTTTTTCATCCTTTCAGGAGGAAAACATATTAAGTGGCAGAGGTAATGACCTCACCTCACCTTAATAGCAAGTGTTCAGTATGACGTTTTGTTATGCACTCTACATATAATGTGTTTCTCTTTCAGTCAGTATGGGGAGTAGAACTCATCTGATTAAATGCATATGTCCACTTTGAGCTAGACAATGGACAGTTACTTAACATAAGCAATCCAAGATGCACAAACCTGTATTGAGAAAGCTTTCTGAATCCCATTTCTGACTGCAGTTTAGGCCCAAAGTACATGATTACCACCTGCAAGGAATGGAGCTCACATTAATCCCTTTAAATACACCAGCACTCAGATTCACTTCTGTTGTTTTCTGTGAACCTTACCCATCAAAGGAGCTTTTGCTGTAACAGAAAGCTGTGATGAACATTTCCTTTTCTACTTTCCTTTTCCTCAAGTACCAGACTTACTCATTGACAAGAAAATTTCCCCATAGGCAAGGAGAGATGTAACATCCCTAGGACCAGCTGAGAGCTGAGGTCTGGAGTTGTCTGGGTACCTTTTTTTTTTTTTTTCAACAGGTGGCCAAGCAGGATAACTTGACTTAACGGTATTGTTTCAGCACTAACTTCATTGGCAGTCATTGTAAACATTTTCAAGATGGGAAACAGGTGTTCCAACATGCTTCACTGGGCAGAATGAAGAAAATTCCCTCCCTGGTGTCATTGTACCTGATGTGTTCAATGATTGCTACTTTCCGATCAAGAATATGTTCACTGAAGTAGTAGAGAGTGATCCATCTGGTTTTGTAGTCTGGAATGAGTTGTTGAAATAGAAAGTCATTACTTGGGTGAGGAGGTGGGGAGTAGTGTCTAGAAATAAGTCTGGCTGAACATGTTTTGCTTAACTTTAAAACCAGCTGAACACTGGAAACATGTCTAGAATATTCAAGGGTTTGTTTTTTCATATAGGGGAGCATATGTAGGTGGGAAGGAAAGCGAAGGTCAAAGATAAAAGGAGAAGAAAGTCTAATTAAAGGGGAAAAAAAAAGATCTATGAATCAAATTCTTATCTAGTGTATGCTATTGTTCCAGATGCAATGAAGTTCTGCTGACTAATGTCAGGTGAGAATTTAGTTGTGCAGATATAAAGACCATTTTTTGGAATCTTGTTATCATTAATGCAGCAGTCACACTAAAAAGTCTGCATTACCCTTACTTGACTTGAAATACCTAATTTCCTCTTCCAAATATAGAAAAATATTTGAGCATTTTAGCTACTGTCTCGGGACAACTGTTGGCAAATGCTTCCCTCCCTTAGGGTGATCACAGTGTACAATGTAACACCTGCATTACCTAAAAAAGCTCAAAATTGGCTTTTGATGAAGAGAAGGAAGAATGATTTTGTGATGAATAGCATTTAGCACAATGCCATGGTGGTGGTCATAGGAAACTGTACTAATTTTTGTACCTATGAAACACAGAAAATAACTTTCCAGTATATTAGCTTTTATTTCCTAGGAACAGGCCTAACTTTAACGGTATTATGTTCTTTCTTCTAATAAATGGGTAAGAGTGCTCATTTACTTATTTCTGGTCAAGATTTATACTAGAAATGAAATGTACCTTTTCCAAATCTGGTATCTCAGACCTAAAAGCTCTTTTTGCCTTTTTATTTTTCCATTGTTTTCTTTTGTGCAGATAGATAAAGAAGCAATCATACAAGAACTGTACACCTTACAGAAGGAGAAAAAAATACAAATTAAAGCAACAATGAGTTATAAAAAGCTCAAATAGTCTTTTATTCACTGCAGATGATATTATTAAGGAAATATGAATATTCTGAGATAAGTGATTTAAAAGAACACAGAGCAGTTTCATATATTTGCTAGTTCAGAAGACCACAGAGAATACTTGAAGCATCTCGTCTTAGACTTGTAGCCTGGATCAAAATTGGAGACTTGTAAAATTTAGTACATGAATTAAGAAAGCAAAAGAAAAAGAAAAATGGACAGGGGAGATAACATTCATTTTCTTAGCTTAACAGTTTCTTTGTCAATGGGAAAAAAAAGGATTATACTTATTTACTATTGACACATGGCTGCTAGGAACTTGTCGGCACTCATTAACACATCCTCAATCTACGTGCATCTGGGAATCATGAGCTCTTACAGATAGAAGGAAGATTAAAAAATTGTCAAATCAGTTTTGTTGACATTTTAGAACTACCCCTCAAAAGGAGAAACTAAATGAAGGCAAATAAATTTACATGAGAAGACTGGATGGGCTATCCCATTGTAGGGTTATCAGTTTGACATACTCTCAAAAACAGTGCTAAAAAAACCCCAAACTCCTAAAAAATATGTTGTATAGGCTGGCTATGTTTATATTTGTGATTATATAGATTATTTAAACAGAAATAAACCAGCAACCTGTCCTGTGAAATTCCCACCACAATCATTAATTGTGTGAGAGAGGGACACTCGTCTTCTGACATAGTCTTGAGTGTCTGCTGTGGTTTAATCCCAGACAGCTGCAAAGTTCCACAATTCAAAGGAGAAAGAAATGATCAATAAGAACTGTAAAGCTTTGGTGGAAAAAAAGGACAGCTGTTACACTGGACCATGGAGAGGGACAAATAACTTTGTGGCTGTTGTGGTTTAACCTCAGCCAGCAATTAAGCACCACACAGCCACTCACTACCCCCCAGTAGGATGGGGGAGAGAATCGAAAGGGTGAAAGCAGGAAAACTCGTGGATTGAGATAAAGACAGTTTAATAGGTAAAGCAAAAGCTGTGTGCACAAGCAAAACAAAATAAGGAATTCATTCACCCCTTCCCATGGTCAGGCAGGTGTTCAGCCATCTCCAGGAAAGCAGGGATCCATCATGCATAACAGTTACTTTGGAAGACAAACACTGTAACTCTAAATGTCCCCCCTTTCCTTCTTCTTCCCCCAGCTTTATATGCTGACCGTGATGCCATATAGTATGGAATATCCCTCTGGTCAGCTGGGGTCAGCTGTCCCAGCTGTGTCCCCTCTCAACCCCTTGTGCCCCCCCAGCCTCCTCGCTGGTGGGGTGGGGTGAGGAGCAGAAAAGGCCTTGACTCTGTGTCAGCCCTGCTCAGTGGTAACGAAAACATCCCTGTGTTATCAACACTGTTTTCAGCACATATCCAAAACACAGCAGAATTCAAGATACTAAGAAGAAAATAAACTATATCCCAGCCAAAACCAGTACAATTTCCATCACTTATTCCACCATTTACATCATACTCAGGTCCCACACTATCCAACACATCCTCATTAACCACCACCACCCTTCCCATCCAGTGGTACATGCACAGATAACATTTCCAATCCAAACAAAATTGAGAAGGCACATCCAAACCCCATTAAAGTCAATGGGAAAACTCTCACCACTAAACCAGAGTTCCCACATTAGGGAACAGTTTGGAATTGAAGATATTAATATGCCATTCAACAGGCCTGATGCTATGAATGAGTTCACGATATCCTTTGGCAGATACTTGATTAATCCGCAGCTCAGTTACAGTGTGCAGTTTCTGTTCCTCTCATTCAAAAGTTATATTAGAAGGGGAAAAGTATCAAGGAAATCAAGAAGTATGATCAAAGTCATGGAAGATCTTTCTCATGAGATACAATAGCATAACATTTCCTCTAGTAGACTGAAATTTCTCTGCTTGGAAGAGAAGTCACTTACAGGGAATGTGATAGAGGTCTACAAAGTCGTGAGTGGCACGTACCAAATGGACAGGGAGTAACTTTTGACTGTGCCTTCAGCATAAGAACTAGAAGCAATCAAATGAAGCTCGTAAGAGCCCAGTTCAAGAGGAACAAAGGAGGATTCAGTTCTTCACTCAATAGGTTGTAGATCTGTGAAACTCCTTAAGAAATTATCTTAATGGATGCAAGACAGTTTCACCGGTTTAAAGGGGGTTTGGACAAACAGAGGAAGGATCCATTAGGGATGAACAAATAGGCTAAACAGAGATGTAGGATACTGAACTTGCTTGTTCTGCTCATACTTGTTCCTATGCAACCATTTCCAGCCGCAGTTGAGACCAAAATGGATGACTAAACAGATAGCTTTCTGAACCAGTACAGCCACTTTTTATGTCTTTGGGGATTTTTGCCACTGACTTTAGAAGTGATGAGGCTGGTCTTGTAAACCATGATTAATTGATTTATGCTATTCTCATGTGTACTAAAGAAAATTATTAACTCTTCCTTGGTTTCCAAATATCTTCCAGAAATACCACAAGTTTATTTTTTTTTAATTCTATTTTTCAGCCAAGTACAACTGCCTTTAGAGGAGAGAAGAGAAATATTTAGGTTTATTGTTTGGGAGTTTATTGTAGAATTAGTTTAGTTAAGTACAATAAGTTTCTGTTATACAGATAATAGGAAATATCTTCGTATGAAAAATTTGCAGAGAACAGAGATGCTCATGATGTCATTCATGGCTATACAATTTCTACATTCATGGCTATACAATCAGCTTGTCAGCCCATATTAATGCTTGGTTTTGTCAGCATGGAACTTGTTAAGTATGGCAGGAAGTTGGGGAGGGTGATATGTGCTGTAATTTATTCTTATCCCACTGCAGTCTGCAGTTAGAGTGACTTTATCCTTACACAGATTTTGTTGGGGAAGGAAGATGTTGGGATTTTGTTTTTTTCCCATAAAGTTAATGCAGAAGAATCTAATAAGACTTGCATTGTTCCCTGCAAAATCATAAAAGCATAAATGAGATGTATCAGACAGATCCCATCGTATATTCATGCAGACATTGACAGCTATTCTGGTGCATTGCTAAAAAAAACCCCAACTGCATTGTTTACAGTATTTTTTTATTGATATAAATGAGCAATTGAAACTAAATTACTGAGACATGTGCTTTCTTCCTATTGCAGTTTGACTCCCCCATATGTTCCAAAAAGGAGGTCTTTTCTACTCAGGCCAAAAATCCCACAGAAGAGTAATTGATGAGACATAAATCACTTTATTTCTCTGAAAGAAATGGGATTGTTTTTATACTCTGGCATCTTTTGGTCCTTCCTCACCCTTCATGACATTCACATGGTGCCACCTAGAATTACTGTCATGAGATACAAGAACAGTTTGAAACAATCAAAGCTGCTTTTTTAGAAAAATACAGAAATTTAGAAGGAGAAAGCCTATAAACATATGGTGTTTAGACAGGTGCTCTGTAAAATATAACTTTCCTCAGGTGAAGTTGCTGTCAATGCTTTTAATCAAAAGACTACAAAAAGAACATTGTTTGTCCTTTTTCTTTCCCTCCTAAGTTTTTATTTATTTACTTATTTCATGAAAAATAAATGTCATGTCCAACTTTTGTGTTTGAATATGTGTGTTTTTTCACAAAATAAAGACAGAATGAGGGCGGGGGGG
>KL273313.1:0-23914 GCA_000699545.1 Podiceps cristatus | reverse complement strand
CTGTCCACCATCTTTGTCCACACCCTCACAGCGGTGGCGACAGCCACATCTCTCCGTCCCTGCCTGCACAGCCGTCCCCAGAGGACAAAAAATCAAGTACCATTTGGTGGAAGAGGAGATCACATGTGGCTTCAAGTGTGACTTCAATTTTAAATATTTTACATGACTTTTTCTAGGGAACTGGGGCTGTTTAGCCTGGAGAAGAGGAGGCTGAGGCTTATCACTCTCTACAACTGCCTGAAAGGAGGTTGTGGCGAGGTGGGTGTGGGTCTCTTCTCCTGAATACCAGGTGACAGGATAAGAGGAAATGGCCTCAAATTGCACCAGGGGAGGTTTAGGTTGGATATTAGGAAGCATTTCTTCACTGAAAGGGTTGTCAGGCACTGGAACAGGCTGGCCAGGGGAGGGGGGGGGGGCCCAAAGCAGTGGAACAGGCTGCCCAGGGAAGTGGTGGAGTCACCATCCCTGGAGGTATTTAAAACACATGTAGATGTGGCACTTGGGGACATGGTTTAGTGGTGGATTTGGCAGTGATAGGTTGATGGTTGGACTGGATGATCTTAAAGGTCTCTTGCAACCTAAACAATTCTATGATTCTGTCTCTCCTTGGAAGGAGAAAACACCTCACGTTTAGGTTTCTGCTGCCAAAGAACTTGGGCTGTTTGTCACCATCGACAAGGACAGCTGCCGCTGCTGGCAGCAGTGCAAAGCCGGAGGCATTTGTTCGTTAGCATTAATTTGTGAATTTTCCAAGTGTTAAAGTAAGAGGTGAGGGGAACTAGGAAGTGTAAAAGCCAAACAGTTTTGTGCCATCAACACTCTAAGCCACTAAAAATTGTGTAAAGTATTCGCCATAATAAATACTTCTTGAGAAAAGGTGTTTTTGCAAAAATCAGGAATGCATGAGGTGTTATTCATCCATCTCAGAAACAACAGAAAACTGACATTTCTTAAGATTTCATTTCAATGGACTCAGTTGAACCAGTTATACCACAAGCTTTCCCAAAGCTGCTAAGTGAATGATGATTACTCACAAAGAAAGTTTCTGTGACATGCATCTCACTGAAATGAATACTTCACATATGAAGCCTCTCCAAGAATCTTGAAGCACTCAGTGAACTTTCACAAATATCACTTCGGAAGTGATTTCCATTCCTTTTTTACAAAGATTAAGCTGCTTATTCCTACTGAAAAGTGGGAGTAGATGTGAAACAATTTAACTTTGAGAGTAAAACATACAGCACTCTCATTACCTGTCGCATGAATTTGCCCCAGGATCCCTTTTGGAATAAAATCCTCTTTTTGTGTTGTGTTTTTTTTTTTTTTTTCCCCTACCTGATCCCAGCCTGAATGCTGTCTCAGCTGCTAGTTTCTGCCTTTAAGGAACTCACCAAAGGGTAGTGCCAGTAATGTCAGAAGCAGCAGTGGGATGTTGTCTACGTTGCTCTTCGCAGGTTGCCCTACATTGTAGATTGTACATCAGATTAACCATGTGGAAGGTTTTCTGTTTACTTCTTTTAAACCATACAAATGCATAGATAACTACATGATCAGGAGATTCAGAACAAACAAATACAGAGATCTATGGGCTGATTCAGTTTTGCCCGTATACTAAAATTGATCAAACAGCCAATCAGCATGTGGCTGGCCTGGATTTTCTGGAGGTTACATTGTAGAAGAAAAAAAGGGTTATAATTAAGTGCATTTAACAAAATATCAAAACTTTGTTAAGTTTTAGCACAGAATTCATACCAGATACTGCTCTGCTCCAGCTGTGCAGTGATGCAATACAGAAATGCCGCCGGGTTACATTTATTAAGTCACACAATGGGTTTGAAATGCAACATGAGCCCCCTGTTCTTTCCAAACTTTTTCCTACCCTTTTTGGCAGTGCATACAAATAGATTGAAAAGGCTGAAGAAGCCATTTTCAAGACACCAAAACTCTTAAGGGCAAATTCAGACTCTTTCAAATGACTCACGACTTTTACTTTTTCAGAAAGAAATACTTTTGAAGTGCCAAAAGAACAAGCTTTATCCTGAGAAAACTTAGAATGCTGCATTCTTCCCTGGGGTGAGAGGGGATTTAAGCTACAGGGCTTTTCCTACAAGGGTTATATTTGGGGAAAGAAAGGAGGACTGAGCAGAGGTATGTAAAACAAGCAGGTAGGAAATCATCTCTATAGCGGAAAGAGCTGAAGTTTCTGGCTTTTTCATGTGGTAAATGCTCTTATCTGCCAAAAGTGCACTTTTCTAAAACTTCTAAATACTGGTGCATTTACATAATGTATATGCACATTCACGCGTGACCAGGGAAGCACAGACAGTGTAGGCAAAACAGGCAGCAATAAAGATATCTGCAAAAGAGCTGGGCAGAAATGATGAAGCAACGAGAGACAGAACTTGCTGCTTGCATGGGGACACTGATTTCATTCTGGTTGATTGTGCATGGTACCAAGCAACTGCTGAGACATAGAAAATGTAAAATGAGATTTTTTATTCCAAAAACTGAGAAAAATGAGATTTTTTTATACCAAAATGAGATTTTTCTATTCAAAAAATGGTTAAGTGCAAGTTTATATTGATAGCTGAACTGACTATTACAAAACCAAGGCAAAACAACAAAATAACCAGCCCCAAAACATAAGGGACTAATTTCTCCTGTATTATCGATAGCCTACCAAATTGCTTCACCAGGACAACAGCTACAATATGTTCAGGTTTGTGCTGAAGCCAGCTCTTCTCAGCAGCAAAGATCTTGGGAGATGAAATTCAGACTGGAGCAATAGGCAGCTTTGGAGAATCAAGTACTGCTGGCAGTAAGTCTTTCTGATCACTGAGAGGGAAATGAACACGGGCGCTTTCAATATCTAGCACTTCAGGTTGGAGAAGGAGCCTTACTGTTAGTTTAGGGCATTCTTCCCCCATTCCCAACGCTGCTCAACCAATAGGAGTATTGGAGCTCAACAATGGCAAAGCCTGCTCTCCTAAGGTGGTCAAATACTGTTGTAAAATGTGGAGAACAGGTTAAAATAAAGGCCTGGAACTGTGTACGTGGGGTCAGGGCAGCTGTCCCACCTATGCTAGTGGAGTTTGGCACAGAAATATCAGATGAAATACAGCCTTCATCTGTTAATTAACCTTTTGTCAGCTCTTTGAGTTAATTTCCATAGTCAAATGGGGGGGGGGGGGGGAAGCATAGCCTTGAGGAAATACATCCATCTTTTAGAGCAATTACTGCTGATTCTTTTACTTCCTCCAGTCTCTATTGCTTCTCCCTGTCACCCCCCATCCCTCCCTTTGCTCTCTTGCACACTTCCATAGGAAGGGCCAAGCACTGACTTCTCACAATTCCTTTATGGGCTTCTCCACTTTTCCTGCTTCCCCTACTCAGATGTTGATTACCTGATAATCTAGAAATAGTGTCAGGGAGCAGCGAGAGCTGGGATGTTCCAAGAGGGAGGACAAGCCAGGAGCCAGCAGAGCCCACAGCACAGGTAGTGACCTCCGGTCAGGGCACAGTCTCACTGTACGCAAGTGGAGGCGAGGTACTAGCTGTGACGGGGTTCTTCGGCCGTACCAGCCAGCCTGCTCAGGATAGCAGGAGGCAGAGCTGGAGGCAAGGCTACAGCATACGTCCGAGGTCCAACCAGGACGCACAAGACAAGCCAATGAGGCTACCTGTAACATAGGTCCAGCATCCATGCAAGAAAACCCACCGGTAAGCCAAGGCAGCAGGGAGCAGCCACGGGTCTGGGCGCCCAGAGCCTGAGCTTAGATGAGGCTCCTGGGTCCATAAGCAGGGTGTGTGGACGAGCATCCCAGGTGAGGGCCACTACTGGTGCTCTCAAGCCCTGGCAGGTAGTGAAGGGTAATGCTGAAGCAGAACAATGTTTCAGCTTTGTGAATCTCAGACACATTTTCAACAGAATGGGAGGCTGAGGTGGGTGTGATTTTGTAACAGTCAATACAAACAGGAAACTTAAGGTAGTGTAACAACCAACATTTTTTATTTGTGAGGCAATGGCCAAGCCATTCAGGAGGAATTAATTTTCAGGATTTGGCTACGGAAGAGCTCTACAATCTCACTGCCTCCCCCATGCCCAGCAACGGGTTTTTTTGGGGTTTTTTGTTAGGTTTTTTTTTTTTTTTTTTTTTGGGGGGAGACTTCAGCAGGTGCCTTCCATCCTTTGGTCTTTGAAGCTGGGTTCCCTCTAGTGGCATTAAGAGGAGCATCGATTCTGTCTTATTGTCTGATCCTGGTCAGTAGTAGGGGCAGGGGGAAAGAAGACACTGCAGGGTGCTACCAACTCCCATCGGGAAACATTGACTTGTCTTCATCTGACTAGTAGCCTAAGACTCTAGTGTACCACAGGTTCTTTACTTTTTCCATCAGCTGTTCAGCCAGTATACTGAGTTTAGTTGTTTCTCTGATGAGGAAGTTCCTGCAGGAAATGACAGTGTGTGTGGTAAGATAGATAAATATGTGAAGGTAATCGTCTGCTGTAGTTATCACATTGCCTGTCACTGAGAGAGCAAAGCTCCTCAGCAGTCCTAGAGGGACTTTCCTCAGAAGACAAGAATAGGCAGCATGTCTTTGCCATGAGCTACATAACACTGTATCTCTTGGGTCATCATGCTTTTCCTTTTGGGAAGAGTCCCTTTCCCCTCCTTTGAGGAATATGTATGTGCAGCTAGAGCCAGTTCTGTGATTTGCGTTGAGTGACAGTAGCGTTTCCTGGCACCTTCAGTACTTAGCCCCTCACAGGCAGTGCTATAGCACCTTTCCAGGGGGCTGATCCCCCACCAGTCAGTGGGCCCCTCCCTCACTACCCACATATAAAAAGCAAGTACCTGCTATCCCCACGAGCATTGTTGTGTTCAGTGTGCATCCCTGGGAAGAGCTTGCACTTACATGTGAAACCGTATCATCCCACCCCACCTTTCCAGCACTCCGCTCCCCTTGTCACATCATTTGGTTGCTGATCCATTTCCCCTTGGGTCTCCCCATATAGATACTTGATTAATCTGTACTTTCTCCCATTCTTCCTTCTCCCTTTCCACTTGTGGCTATTGCAGCGCTAGTGCAGAAGATCTTTCCATACCTGGTCACAACAACTACTGGAGTCTGGGCAGCATCCACCAAGAACTGACCGACTTTAGGAGACATCTTGTTCACAGTTTCATAGATGTAAGCTGCAATTGCGTCGGGGATGACCAACCAGTCGCGACGGTCTTTCTCAAAGATGGACTTTGAGTGCACTTCTGAGAAAGAGGAGGCAAAAACCCATGAGGTCATTTCTGTGGTCACTTTGATATTGTCCCCCAGATGTAGTGGGAAGCGATTTGAGATTCTGAGGTTCAAAGCCTCCCCCAGAGTTCTCTCAAGCAGCATCCGTCAGCACCTCATCACTCATTTTTGGGCACCTCGGTCATAGGCCTTATGTGGCAGAGTATTTTGCATGAGGTCTGGACAATTTTCACGCCAGGTCTCTATCAACTTGTTTCATGCTGCCAAGTAATATATATTCATGGTCTTGAACTGTGTTACTGGGCTTCAGTCCTACTTGATGGGTTAGACTTCTCTAAGGCAAGTGAGAACCTGTAGAGCTGAGCCCTGTCTCAGGCAGACAGAAAAGCTTTTCAGACTTACCGGGGAGAGTGGTGCTAAGGAGCAGAATCAGAGCTATCACCAGTGCCCTGGATTGCAGCATGGTTTGCAGTACCAGTTCCTCTCTCTACACCAAGAGACCTGCTGGAATGAGCATACAATGTTTTGTTTATTTTCAGAGAAATAAAATATGTCAGTTAAACAGCAGATTTTTGCAACAAATCTAACCAACAAATGAAGAACAGGTAGGATCACGGTGCCTTTCCTCTGAAGAACTGAAAATAAAATTGAAAATGTCCTTTTATTTGTATAATCACAAATATTCACAATGGATGATAGCTTTCAGAGCTCCAAGAAATATGTGATAGTTAAGCTATTTCTTTTATACAAGAGCTAAATATTGTTGCAGCACATGAGCAAACCACTAAAACTGGCAGAGGTCAGAATAGGTTTCCTCCTGAAAAATTCATAATGTGGGATTTTTTTTTTTTTTGTAAATCGCTCTAAAGAAAATTGTGCTAGTGAGTGCATTATATACAACAATTATCTTAGTGACCTGAGTATTTTGTCTTGCACAAGTTGAGGAAAGACCCAATTAGGTTCTCGTGTCTTTTCCACAATGGGATTAAGAAGCAGATAGATATTAGGTCAGGCGGAACACATTCTCAGAAGGGGGTAAGTAAGTGCAAACTTTAGCCTTATCCAACCTACTTTATTTTATTTTGTCTGTTAAAAAAGTCAGAATTGGAGGAACACTTGAAAATTTGGTACTTGGTACATTGAAAAGATGATATTACAGCTTTACAAGCTTTTCAAACCTACCGCACTTGAAAAGGTATTTAGAATCAGTTAAAACTGATTTATACCATGAATTAGAAGTCTGCATCACACAGAGCAACATGAAGTAAACATTGCAGCGTTAGGAATTGTAATGGCAAAGAAGGCTGCAAGTCTATTATGTGTCAATGCTTTGCTAAATCCTGTGCCAGGTAGCTAGAAGTCAATGCTCCTTCTTATCCCACAGTAAGGAAATTTCCATCCATTTTTATTTCTTTTTGTGCACGGATGAACTGCAAACGCTACTACTCCACCTTCACTAGATTATTTGCTGACCAGCAGCAGCTGCTCCGTTACCACTCTTCCTTGATTTTTAATCTTAGAGTCAGTTTCTCCTTCTGTAGACAAAAGGTGTAAATTTGGTTCCCAAGAGCATAAAGAGGGGATCTTACCCACTTTAGAGCCTGTAGACCCTGTGGTGAAGGCAGCTGGTAAAAGGGTAAGCATCTTCCAACACAAACTCTGCAATCCCTACCATAGGCTTGACCCTCCTGTGAGTGTCTTATAGAACATCCATCACTCAGCTTCAATCTAGGTCACCTCAAGCACTCCCATCCTCCTCCATTTCAGTGACGTTCCTGGTTATGGAGCGCGAGAAGGGCTCACACTTTTGCTTGTAATAAGAAATGGGGCAAAATAGAAGACCACCTCCACTCACTTCTGTATGTCCTAGATGCACCTGTCACAAAGTCCATACCACCCAGAACAGAGAGTTCAGCTCTTACCTGTCCTGCTTTTCCTCTCTTTCTCAGGCCGAAGCCGAGGTAGATGCTCTTCTGAGACACCGGCATTTATGCAGAGCTAATATAGGGATAGCAAGGGGTCAAAGGTCCTGCTTTGTTTCCCCATTTGCTCTTTTGCAAGCAGATCCAGATCAGTGGGACAGGCAAGAAGCTGTGGAGGACTCTGGACCTGTTATTGAGATTTGGTAATGGAGGGTCAGTCTGACCTGAGCCTAAGAGACGTGGAAGGCAGCTCCTGGGTCACTGAGTCCCCTATTTTTGCAGGCAACCATGTCATAGAGGCCCCTGTCATAAGTTGACCAAATTCCACGCTAACAATAACTAGAGCTGGGCTGAATTTTGTTCCCGCTGTTCCTGTGGGAAGGCCTATGCCGTAACCTCAGTGCTGTGACAGCTGGAATTTGTTTGTGGCTAACGCACCCATTTGTATTTTACCTTCGATTTCCAACAAACACATTAATCAAATGGTGCACAGGGGTAAGCATGCATGCCTCTCACATTTCTTCTTTCCCCATGTCCAAGCCTTTTTGCAGAGACTGACAAGATGGGCGTACATCTGAGCCAGCTGTCAAAACTTGCCCAGGGGAAATGGCCAGCTCTGGGGCCGACAGCACAAGAAGGACATGGACCTGTTGGAGCAGGTCCAGAGGAGGCCACAAAAATGGATGGAGCACCTCGCCTATGAAGACAGGCTGAGAGAGCTGGGCTTGTTCAGCCTGGAGAGGAGAAGGCTCCAGGGAGACCTTATTGTGTCCTTTCAATGCTTAAAGGAGGCTTATAACCAAAGACAGAGAAAGACTTTTTATCAAGGTCTGTAGTGACAGGACAAGGGGAAACAGTTTTAAACTGAAAGAGAATTGATTTAGATTGGACATAAGGAAGAAATTCTTTATGATGAGGGTGGTGAGACACTGGAACATGTTGGCCACATATTGGAAGCGTTCAAGGTCAGACTGGATGGGGCTCCAAGAAATCTGATCTAATGAAAGATGTAGATGAGTAGACAGTAGATGAGATGATCTTTAAAGGTCCCTTCCAACCCAAACCATTCTATGGTAAGTTCTCCCCAGGCTCCCTGGGGACCTGGTCCCAGTCAGAAAGCGACTGTGTTGCTGCTGTACGGCATGTTTTCCCATAGCTCAAGTTCCAAGTGCCCATTGGGTTTTCAGTCAGGCCAACCCCTGTATTTAGCATGTGCGACCACTGAGCAGGTAGGGGGAAGAGACAGAAAGGCTGCAATACTGAGCTACAAAGGGCATTAGCTAAGGGAAATTGGGAGGACATCAGGCTTAAATTAAGCCTACTGTGTGAGACCCAACAGACCTCTGTTCTTAAGTCAGCCACTTACTTAATAGGTGACTGTCACATGTGGAAAGTGTGAAAAGCTCAACAAGTATCTTCATTTATAAACCAAACAAAATTTTCTAGAAGACTTTTCTTCACATGGAGCTCAAGGTACTTTAGAACCAAACAGTAAGTGTTCTCATTTGACAGAAATGGCGGCCTCAGCAGCGATTGCTGTAGTGGGTCACATCATTAAAGACAACTGCAAATGGTTTCCCAGGCATTTTTCCACTCTTTTGATGAATATTAATATGAAGAACAAAAAAAGCCCCCCACACAAGCAAACCGTTTTGCATTTTTGTCCAAAAATAGCAAGAAATTCTTACTAACGTATAACCAAAGTTAATTCCAAAAGTAAGAACAGAGAATTTTCAATTCCACTTCTGGTGCAAACACTAGAAATCAATTTATAATCTAGGAAGAACACACAAGAACAACCGGTTGAAAGTTCTCCTACATTTTAATTATACATTTGACAGTCATTGAAGAGAATCTACACATTTACCATCTGCTTTTACAGCTGGAATAATATTCAGAAGACCAGAACAAGGCACATTAGAGGCATTAAACTTAGCAGAAACAGCAATGAGCAGTCATTGTTTCTGGGGGTTAATTTAATATCACCTCAAGCGCCATCTCTCTCCTACGTCGGGTTGACAAATGAAGCCTATAAGTGGGTGTTTTAAACTGATGTGCTGCCGGAGGTAGTGACACAGAGGGGACTTAGCTACCCCGGGTAGTAATACATACCGCTGAAGAGCTTTGCATTGTGGTTGTGTTATCACACAAGGTAACTTCCCTCTTGTCAAAGTTAGCCTAACTTTAGCTCCTGCTATCATGAATACAATCCCAGAGATAGCAACTGGGCATCTCAGCACTTTCTACTGCCAAACAGGCACTTGCCAAGACCAGATCAATGATTGCACAAGAAGCAGCCCTTGCCCTCCGTTCCTGGAACGGCATTCCAGAACAGCAGGGCGCTCTGCAAATAAGCAAGACAGATATTGCAAGTCCTTTCTTAATCAAAGAAAAATTACATGATTTATCTCTCTTATGAATGTCTGGTCTGAGGTAGAAGGCAGCTGACAGGAGCAGCACAGGTGTCCTTGTCTGCCCCGTGTGGCATGGTTGCTTACTCATTACATTATTTTAAATTAGGATAACTCCAGTGGCTTTCAAGGCACTTTATCTGAGACAGAAAATTCAATCTTGGGGGTATGTTCCTTTAACTGCATGACAGGAAGAACAAAAGTCTAGAATGGCAATAACTCACAAATGTGAGATACATTAAACTTTTTTTTTTTTTTTTTTTTCATCTCAAATGGGCTGAAATATGAACACCAGCTCTTTGGAATGGCTGAAAAATTAATCATGAATAAATTACAACCTATAAAGAATGAGGTTAGGCTGTTTCCTACTGTTATTTCTTTCAGTGTGCAGTATTTGAGCTGATCAATTCTCTCTCTTAAAAAGTCAAAGACCCTGTAATCTTACTGGAAAAAAAGAGTCCAGGTAGTATTGTGCAGTGCTGTTAAAATGGCTTTCATTTATAGCCAATTAAAAATAGAAATAAGCATTTGAAGCACAACCTATTTCCTTCTCACATTTCTGTCTGCTTGCAGTTGTAAAGCATGCATATATAGATTTCCTTTGTAATTATTTCACAGCCCACCAACTGGTGTTTTATGAATTGCAGTGGTCTGTGGACTAGTAAACCTGGTACCACTTCTGCTTCCCTGCTGAATAACCTAATCTTCTGTCCCAATTTAAGAAGTTACAGAATTAAGACTGAGATAAAATCAATTTTCCCTGAAGAATTTTGTTTAATGTTTCTATAAATATGAACAAAGTGACTGAAGAGGAGCTCAAGTATGATAAAGATAAAACTCTTCAGACTTCGCACAGCACAAATAGTGCAAATTCACACAATCTACAACTAGTCACTCTAGCTCAACTACAGGAACTAAAGGAACAAATAAAGATGGAGGGCTCCTTCACAAGATTCATATAAAAAACCACAACCTCTGCAGTTAGTGTGCTTGTACTACAGCAGCAAGCTTCAACAGCTGCTACTTTTATGCAAAGTCATCTAGGTTTTCTTGCCGTGTGTGGGTGTTCTTGCTTTTGGGAAAACTTGCTGGACACGTGTTGGCTTATAGACACTTGAATTTCCCATGCTACTATCTTGGGATCTCAAGTGATGTCTCAATAACCTCTACTCTTGATGGAGAAAGGGGCAGCCCTTCCTTGAAACTTGGACATTTGGGCTGGGTTGAGATGACAGGAAGAAGTTGTCCTGCATGATGTATGGACCTATTGGAAGCATGAGGAGAGAGCCACATTCCAAACCATTAATTCAGCTTCCAAGGGGAGAATCTGCAGAGCCCTGGATATCTGCTACTAGTTGCTAGAGGGCAATGCTAAAGTCAAAACAAGGTTTTGGAAGACGGACGTCCATATTATTTTCTCTCACTGCAGTCACCATGAACTCTTAACTAAAAAAAATACCAGCCTGTCATAGAAGAGGGGATGCAGAAAACCCTCAGCATGTCATTAAATAAGAATAAAAAATGATTCACAGCCAGTGACTGAGAACCAGATTCAAGAGTGATACTGGATTTGCAAGTTTTGCGAACGCAATTAATTCCCTGTATTTCAGATGTAAATCATGGGTCAGTTCACATCATTCACAGTTTGGGTCTAATGCAGACAAGGACTATGCTTAATACAGCCTTCCTTTCTTGAATTCAGTCTTTGGAGTTGGTCTTTTAGCTCTTTGCTCCATTTTGTGCTAGCCATCAACTGCTGGCAAACAGCCCCTCTGTCTTCAAAATTAGGCCTCTGGTTCTGAAACAAAGTCAACCAGAGAAGCTAGTGGGTCCTCCTGCTTTATGTCCATACACAGGAATTAATTAGAAATAAGCACCGTCAGCCAAGAAGCTGTAGGAAAATGAGCACTCTCTAGTAGCCTTTGGTTGACCAGCAACTGCATTGTATATCCAGCTAGGAGTATTTGCTCCAAGTGTGATGTTCCCCATCATTGTCCAAAGAAAAAAGAAGGAAGTGGGCAAAGTGAAAGCCTCTCCAAGTCAGTCTTCCAAGGGAAAGCATCAACACATCAGTAATTGGGACATTAAAGACCAAAGAGTAGCAAGTATCCCAATGCAGCTCTGGTTGGAAAATAAACCAGGCAATATACAGTTATTGATACTGGCCAATCTCTAGTGCCTCTGGGTTTCAAAATATTTCACAAGATGCTTGAAAATTTCCTTGCCAACAGTTGAGTCTCTTGAACACAAGAAGTGTCTTTGGCAAGCCAGTTTCTCGTGGAAGCAGCCAGCATCCAGAGAACCTCTCCTTTTCCAGCACCTTTTTAAATGAAAACAGTGGATGAATCACTTCAAGGAGAAATGGCAAGTTGTTCTCCTTCACAACTGGCCTCAGAGTGTACAGAAATTCTGTGTTCTTGTTGCAAGGTAAGAGACAAGAAAACCTTGCAATCTAGCTACAAATCACATGCATTACATGTGCAGAGCTGGTATAAATGTCAGGGTAAAGATCAAGAACAATAGTAAAAATGGTGACTGTAAGACTTCTTAAGAGCCCTTTATGCCACCCCATGTATATGATACATGGCACAGAGAGAAAAAGGAGAATATAAAATGCATGGAAAGGAGTACATCCACCGGGAAAGATACATCCACCAAAGTCATGTTTCCTAGAGTTGAAATAAATTCTGGTCCACAGTGTGCGGGACAGCAGTCATACCTTGCATGGTCTCTGCAGGGGCGGCCAAACCTTGGTAAATTTATCCCCTAGTTTACAAATAAATTCAATTCGGGGTTAAAGACTAGAACAAGTGTCTTTTAAGGCACTAATGTCTAAGTTTAAAGTCGGGCAGGTTGTTTCAGTCAGTATAGGGCAGATAAGCTGACCATTTGCAGACATGCTGGTGAGCCCTTATTAAGGCAGTCAAACATCCTTCCAAAAGTGTGATCCTTCTGTTTGGGAGAGAGGATTTCCAGGGACAAAAGGAAGCAACTGCCCCAACTATGCTGAGCAGCCAGGCAGAAGCAGCAAACATTACACGTAGTGAAGCACAACAGGGGGCCTTAGAAAGGAGATGCTGTGCCTCCCTACACCAAACTCCCAGGAGACTGGATCAGATGACCTCCAGAAGCCTCTTCCAACCTAAATTATTCTACTGTCCTGTGATTTTACAACTCTCTGATCATCGGAGCCATTCTCCATTAACTGATGTGCAAAGGACCAGCATTCTATAGACTGGGGTCCTCACAGTACCAGGGCACCTAACAAAGACAACTGGTATCTCTCTTTAAAGACTGGGAATACCAGTCTTTAAAGCTGTTTCCAATAGAATGTCTTCGATGGACCACAAGAATAAAAAGGAGTTATGTACTGCTTTCATGACCATCAGACATAGATTCTTCAGAGTTACAAGTCTAAGGGGAAGCTGCTTCATCTGTTTTGTTGGTGGTGGTGGGGTTTTTTGGGTGTGGTTTTTTTTGTTTTGTTTTGTTTTTTTCTGGTTGTCAGTTCAATCAAAAGCAGCCATCCCAACCTACATAGTGGAAAAGCTAAAAGCAGTCTGTGGGAATCTTAGTTCTTTCAGTATTGGCATTAAATGACTATGCTTCTTCCGCTGTGGGAACTTCCTTTGTCCTGCAAGAGAAAATGAAAGATTCAGGAACAAAGAAGGATGAATGGAAATCATATGTCTTCCTATCTGCTCTGAGCACCATAACAAAGTCATTCATACATACACACATCCCAGCTGGAACTAGAACTGCACTTTCCTCCAAAACTTGGAAGGGAAAATGGTAATATGCAAAATACGTCCCTTTGAGAAGACTCCTACCTGGTAAAATTCTGCATATATATGACAAGGGACACTTAACATTTTTTTATTTAAAAAAAAAAAACAAAAACACCAACACCTTCATTTTTTTTAAGGGAGAATACACTGTATAACTTGGAGACCAGCAATTGGATATGAAGCTTTTCACACTTAGTTGCTACCTGAAATCTAGTCCCAGTGTAAGCTGACAAAATGAGTTGTGAACAATAGCTGTTCACTGCACATGTAACGCATGTTCAGTTCTCAGAAGTCCCAACAAGCGAGACATCCTCTTCCACCTGGCCTGGAGGATCACACATTTCTCACCACTATAGGCACCCATGATCTACTTCATGTAACATCTTATTTGAATGCTTTCCCATATGAACCACCTTAAAAATATGACTAAGATACTATAAAAATTAAATGCTGGAGATCAATAATAGGAGAATCATTAACGTGTTAAAAGATATCAGAAGTAAACCAACACCAGAGAGGGTTGCAGAGGGATACTCAGTACTGTTGCCTTCTCTGGAAGTGCTTTCTCCCCAGGCAGTGCCAGAACAGCTATTCTAACACCAACACATACATAGAGCCCCAAATGCCTCTAGGTGGGGACAGGAGAGGGTGTAACATGTCACCCAGCACGGGACGTGATAGGGGACCTACTTTATTTGACTGCTCACTTTGCCCCTGAACACACTATAGCCACACAACACGTGTCTGAAGGCAGGGAGCTCAGCAGCCACTTCGTAACAGAGCTGTGCAGAGCACCCAGTGCTCCTTGCCTTCTGTTTGAAAGGCAACAGGCTGCAGAAAGTAACAAACATTCACTCTCACTCCCCAAACCCCACCTCTTCTCTTAGATGGGAAAGCAAAAGGCAGATGACTCACCGAGCGTGGCCCTGCGTTGCCTTTGTGCTTCTTGTCCTGACCTGGGATGACTTCTAATGAGCGGTAACTGGGGGGTTTATCTTCTGGCCATTCCCGAGACCGGTGCCGCCGCCTGCGGTTTGTTGCTGGGAGACGGACTTGCTCTTCTGAGGAGCTCCACGACCCCCGGCGAGATGGGGGAGAGTAGCTGTGCCGCCGCTGACCTGAGTTATTGCTCTTCTTGGTGTGGTGCTGGTAGTCTCGCCTCCCTGCAGGCTCCTGTCTCCAGCCTCGATGGTGGCTGGTGCGCTCTTTGGCCTCCTCTGGATAGAAACTGCAGCTGCTGCTGCTGCTCTTGCCCCTCTCAGCCTGGCGTGGGGGTGACACATCCCGCCTGCAGTGCTGGGGCCTGCCATTGTAGCCGCCCGTCCTCTGCCTCTGAGGATGGTCCTCTCGCTGCCTGTCCCAGGCCTCCCGACTGTGGCTGGAATGAGAATCCCCACTGGAAGGCAAGGGCCACCTTCGTTTTTCCCTTCTGTCCTCTGCTGCCAAGTCCCAGGATCTGGGGCTGCGGGCAGCTCCCTGTGGCCGTGAGGAGTTGGTGCTCTCATGGATGGAGGAGACGTGATCAGCAAGAGGAGGCGGCATGACCTCGGAGCCCAGGGAGGACAGCAGGCTGGGCTGCACAGCCTGCCGCTGGTGGGAGGGTGGCCGGAGCTGTGACATATTAAGGTTTTGAATTTCAGACTCCAGATAGTCCAAAACACCCTTGTTAGGGGAAAGCTGAGCTTGTGGCTGCACCAGTGGAAGACTGTTCTGCAGAGAAACATCTAAGGATAAAAGCACAGGAGAATGCAGCATGTCAAGGGGAAACAATAACAAGAAGGTCCTTCTGCACTAATGATCCTGGCTGACTCCCCTTTGAGCCTCTCTCCTCCTGCTCCTCCTGATACCAAATTTTATTTAAAAAAAATCCAAGAAATTTCATAGTGTTTCCTCTTATATCTCACTGAACTGGAAGAAATGCGAACCAATACTGCAAAAGAAAAAGAAATCTTTATATATATGTACACACACACACACACACACACACACACACGTATGTATAGATTGGGAATAGTATAGTAGCAAATGGAGAAGTTTTTTCACTAGGAGACTGGTCCAGCTCTGGAACAGTTACCCAGAGAAGTAATGGAATCTCCATCCTTGCAGGTTTCCAAGACTTGGCTGGACAAAGCCAATGTGACTAAGGTTGGCAACAGTCCTGCTTTAAGCAAGAGGCAGGACTAGATGACCTTAGAAGTCCCTTCTACCCAACATCTCTGAAAAGCTGACCTGAAACAAATTTAAGGGAAATTTAAGCACAGGAGATTCAAGGATTGTGAAAACACAGGCTAAGAAACTGCCCAAGGACCTCGCCTAGTTTCTGCCAGCATGCACATGGATTTGCTTGAGAAGACTCAATGTATTCCGTCTTAAATCAAGGTGGCTCAGTCACCAGATCTTCCTAAGGAAACTGATGCCCTGGCTAGGAAAAATGGTAACTGTAGAATTAACTAGTGGGCAAGAAAAGTACATACTCAAACGTCTTGAATCTAGCATTTAAGATGTTTACAAACTAGTTCTTCAAACAACAGTTAAGACTCATCAGACACAAAGTAAATCTGTGACAGCTATATAGTGATGAAAAGCTAATTTCAGATGAAAAATAGGTTATATTTATTTGAGAAGTCATTATGTTGAATTCCCCTATTTTCTTTGGGCTATTAAATAATATTACTGGTAATAAGTTGTTTTATTACTTATTTCTCTAGGACTTCAGAGGCTCCTTCTTCCCTCCTCCATTAAAGTTACAAATAAATACCACTAATACAAGCGATTTTGGGGCAGAACAACTGGAAAATTCTTCCTGGTTCATTAAAGAGTCCTTCATCTTTTGCTGCATGCAGGCTAGATCTATTGCACAGAAGGCAGCTTGCCCTTAATCATTTGAAGACTAGACATTTGATAAGAAGTCAAACAAATTGCACCTCACTTGTCATGTCAATTTTGGCTATAAGGAGTTGACCGTGACCAGCAGAGCAGAACAAAGAGACAGTACCCTCCTCCACCACATGAAGTGAGATAAGCTGGGTATATTTACCCTGAAGTCACCAGGGTGTAGCACAGATATGCCTTAGTTAGAATTAAACTGCCTCACCCAGCACTGAGCCTAGCAAGACACTTAGGATGGATAAGCTGCATTTATCCACCTGAGCAAGTCTGTAGTATGCTGCAGAGGTAGCAGAGCTGTCATGCTAGGACATGCAGTCAGGCTAGAAACATCTTTCTCTTTTTTTGTAGTAGAGAGGCTAAAGCCTCGTTGCTTAACCTCCCTGAGACGTTACCTGTTTTTCATCCCGATTTCCCTCTGAAATGATGCCCATGGTCTCACCTTGTTGCAGTAGAGGGTTCAGCTGGTAAGAGGAAAGTTGTGAGTTCCCATCGCCACCCCCGTAGAACATGTTGGGTGACATCCACGGTGCAAGTCGCTGAGCCTGCTTCATGAACCGATGCCTTTCCAGTACTGTAAATGAAGAAGAAAGCTTACAGCAGCTATCCAAAGAGCACAGCTTGCAGACCACATACCATTTTGCTTGACAGACTGTAGCCTTTGAATGTGACCAGATACAGGAAATTCACGGAATGAAAAGCTCTCTCCATCCTATGACAAAGGTAAAACAGAGCACAGGAAATTCCAATATGAAGTTGTACAGCTTCAAAGAGACCTAAAACAGAAGAAAAGCATTCTGCCTGACATTCAGGGTACAGATAGAACAACTGGGAACAAATGGCACTACGATTAAGTACACAGCTCATAACCAAATGCAAGACTTGTGGAAAGGTGGGAAATGTTATTTCATACAGCAAGACATATCACACTGTTTTTTCTCTTTTAAAACTCTTCCAGCTCATCATCTTCCAGCTCATCATTGGTCCTTGGCTTTGATTTACAGCAAAATGAGACTTTTTTTTTTTTTTTTTTTTTTTTTTGTCACAGGCTCTGTCCAGATCATATTTTCCACACCATACTTCATCATTTCCTCTCTGTTCCACAAATAAGGCACTCGGAGATGCTCTGTCCAGCCTCTCCCTTTCTAGTCTTTCAACCACTCTTGTTGTGTCTCTCTGTAATTTACCTCAGCATGACTCCTAAAATTAAATGCCTTAGGACAGTGTGGTCAAACTGGTGAACAAACTAGATTTCCTATTCTCAACAGCAATGCCTACTGTGCCAAAAGAGCAAACTCAGTGGAAATTTCTCTCCCTCACCATTTTTCCACCACTGCTAACTCCAGACCCCTACTCGTGGGTCAGGCTCCAATTCCACTTCACTTTTTTCAGGACTTCCATCTCACCCCCTCTACACAGACAACCTCACCATCCCTGTCTTCAAAACCATCACACATTGCTGCTTCTTTTCTGGTAATACCTAAAAACACTTTACAGAAACTTAATCCTTCTACCAGACAGTCAAAACTCAAGTTTACAAGCAAGTAAATTCTGCAAGCCTTAGAAAGCTTAGCTCTGCATGGATTGTGTGTCATTTCTGGGTGAAGCTTTTCTGCAACAGGGCCTTTGCAAAATTTCTCTTATATGGCTTCTCTACTATATTTTTATGGCAGCCTCTTCTCTGGCTACATTGCTGGCTACGCAGTTCAGGAGACAGATAGGAACGTAATGCCATTGACACTTTTACCCCTCTGATAAATCTGGCTGAAAATGGCTGATGAATTTAAAAGCTATTGGAGGGGAAGAGATAGGGAACAGACAGACAGGTTGCCCGCAAAAGTCTTGCTCCTTTAAGAAACCAGTCTACAGCTAAGCTCCAATTAATTCTGTCCCCTGGGTTCATCTGCAGCAGGCAGCATTTAGACTGTACCCCCTTTGGGACTGAGCTCTTCACTTCAGGTAACACTCCAGTTATTAAACATGTCCTCCTTCAGCTGTTGCACTGAATTTATATAGACCACCACTTGCAGCAAAACAGAGACTGACCATGCCTCTCAATACATCCTTCCCTTTCGCCACTGTTCATGCAGGTCCACTTCGTTCTCCGCTCCAAACTCTCTCCCCCTCCACAGCCTGGCTCCAACCAGAGTAAACTGCAAAGCTAGAAACTTCAGGGTTTTTAATCCTAATACTCCGATTTTTCTTCAAAGCTGTGTGGCCTGAGGTAGCAGCTTTTGAGCATTTTATGTCAAACTTGCTTCATTATTTTTTTTCCCTAGGGGATATTCCTCCAGTTCAGATTTCGAACTCAAGGAAGAGAGAAAGAGGAAAATGAAAAATCATAAAATGAAGGGAAAGGCCATACCTCTTTCTCTCCCATTCCTCCAGTTATCACCTTGAGAATGTCCTAGAACCTGCTGAGTGCACATCCCTGGGTTTTGACCACAACCTTTGCTTGAGGAGTAAAAGGCCCAGCATACCTACTTTGGGTTTTCCTCCTTAGCATACAAAGGCAGTCACTAGGAGCAAAGTCATCCTGTCCCTGTAATTCTCTGATCTCTTCCTACAGCTGGACAAATGCAGAATTACCCTTGGACTTCCTTCACTACCTTCATTCTTTTAGGCTGTAGAAGAGGAAGCTGAGGGGAGGCCTTGCCGCTCTCTACAACCACATGAAGGGAGGCTGTAGTGAGGTGGCTGATGGTCTCTCCTCCCAAGTAACTACTAGTAAGATGAGAGAACATGGCCTCACGTTGGGACAGGGGAGGGTTAGATTAGATATTAGGAAAAATTTCTTTACTGAAAGAGTGGTCAAGCACCGGAACAGGCTGCCCAGGGAAATGGTGGAGTCACCATCCCTGGAGGTGTTCAAAAACTGTTTAGACATGGCACTCTGGGACATGGTCTAGAAAGCATGGTGGTGGTGGTGGGTTGACGGTTGGACTTGACAATCTTAAAGGTCTCTTCCAACCTTAATGATTCTAGGATTCTATGATCCTCTCTTCCTTTCCCAGATACTTTGCCTTCCAGTTTGAACCCGATATATACTCTTGTTGCCCACCTGCAAAATGGAAGTAAAATGACAAATCTCTTTTTAAAGTGAACATATTTATCTGAGGAAGGTCAGATTCACCCTAATTCCAAAACTCATACCTGCTATAAAACTTTGGCAGAATGTCATATTTTCCCCTCCACTTACTTCCTGCTAAGAAAGGTTGTTCTTCACCTTTGACAGACTTTACAGCTGCTGGGCCAATTATTTAAAAAAAAATATTTTCCAACTTAGTCAGACCCAGGTGCAAGTATATCCTATTTTGCACCAATTCATTAATGGAGGAAGTCCACAGTAGAAAAAGAACTACCAGGAACAGAAGGAGGTTGAAAAGGAACTACTAGGAACAGAAGGAGGTTATACATATACTTAACCTGGTGGGCTTTTCTCAGAGCTTTCCATGGGGAATGTAATTGGCTTGCTCCTGGGGCATGTTTAATATTTCTGTACACCAACTCTAGATTACTCAAACAATGCACTTCTTTTATTACTCGGTTCAAAATCATGTTAGTTAATGACGTAACTTAAACCACTCAGAATTACCTTGCCTCAATGGCATCTAGGACTGTTCAGCAGTTCTAGGCTACCCTCTAGTGGCCAACAGTTGGGAAGAAACCACCCGCACTCGGCTTGCACTGTAACTCACAAGACTTAGTTGAGGATTTCTGCCTTCTCTTCATCTGTCTGGAACTGTTATTCCTCAGGACTGTTTTTTAAAATGCCCCCTGTATCTATCTTCTTGTGGTTTTAAGGCCTCCGGTTCATTTCTTAGAGTGCAAAAAAGTCAGAGGCAGGATGAGGTGAAGAGAAGGTGTGCTAGACAGAGGAGGGGAGCAGGCACAAGGATTCCTTGTGAAGTGGATAAAGAGGGCAGACAGCTGGGGTGGAAATTACAGCCACAGAATCCAGCAGCCAGTAAAGGAGGCTGGGCTTGTCTGCACCTTCTGTCACGAGCAGTGAGAGGTTTGGGGAACCCCACAAGAATCCCTCCTCCTATCCTCAACAGGAGGCACAAAAGACAACAGCAGCAGTCTCAAGTGTCCTATCAGCTCCCTACAGCACAGAAAACCAAAAAGGAGCTCACACATATTCTGAATTCCTTTTTTTTTTTTTTTTTTTTTTTGATGAGAAATAGGAAGTCTGGAGGTGTGAGTCTTTCATCTCCATCACCTCTCTCTCCCCTAATGGAAACAAATATTTCTGTGGAATTTCCATACCCTCCTCAACACCACGCATTTTACTTGACAGCTTGTAAAGCCCCCAGAAAGTGTTCTGTTTTGTTTTTAGCAGTAAGAGGGATTCTCTGTTCGCTCCTTGCAAGGAAAAATTAAACTTAAATCTAAAACCCTCACTGCTTAATAACACTCAAGGTATATCAAATAGCTCTTTTGCAGGTAAAGGGAAAGCAGAAACGCAGCTCCTGGTTCATAAATCCTCTCTGTGGGAGAAGAATCCTCTTCTGGGGAAGAATCTGGTGATTTCAGCAACAAATAAATGTATTTGTTGCATTTTGTTCCTAGTGAGTAAGCTGCAGGGGGGCTAGTTCACCTTGTGTTGCTACTAAGTTTCAGTTACAGGAACACAGAGGTTATATGATCATAGTAGCTAAAATTCAAAGGGTGGCCTTATTAACACAACACAGTATGGCTGCAGAATCTTTATCACTGCTAAAACTGACACACAACAAAGTTTCTCTTGACCCTCAAAACCTCAGAATGCATTTGCATGGCTGACCACCAAGACCACCACTATCTTTCTCCTTTCTTTCTCCTCACTTCTCTCCCCAAATAAAAACAAACGAAACCTTTTTCTTGTAGAAGGAGCAGCTCTGAGAATAACATGAAGATAGGAAATTCCATTTTTTACATAATTACCTCTCAGAGCAATACACTTGAAGGTTAGGCCAGTTTGGAGAGTAGTACTAAGGCATTTGCTTGCCTTCCTCACATGCACAGGCATATGAAACACAAGACAGGGAAGAAAAGTCCTGAGCTACTCCTACAAGGGAGCTGATAGTGCCCTGGATGACATGAGAGACGTTGGTAGCAAGGTGTGATTGAGTAGGAACTTCTGAAAGTAGGACACAGAAGAGCAAGATGGGCTCTATGTATCCTCCTCTAAACTCAGATAAGCTGGTCACAGAAGTCACATCATCCAAAGAAATGTCTCAGTCTATATGGAGGCTGAACCCAAGGAAGAAAGTGGAGCTCAGCAAGCTCCCAGTCAAGCTTTTGTCTTGACAGAAGCTGTGAATGGACGCGCGTTTGCTGGAACCTCACCTTCCTCATTACAGCAGCACCGGGTTGGGCAGCAGACACATGGGATGTAGCAGCAGCAATACTGGGGGCAGCACTGGCACCAGCACACTCCAATCAGCAGAAGGAGGAGGAGGCCGCCAAGAATGATGAGGAGTACTGTGAGCCAGTCTGGGAAAAACAGAGAGAGGATCCTGATGTATCCGGGCATAATAAGTTACTGAGCACCTCTCCGCTGCTGGAGGGTGGGGAGGAGAAGGAGGAGGTATCTGCCACCCAGGCAACAAGCCATAGACACTTACGGAGTACAATCAGCTTAACTTCTTTGTCGGCATCACCTGAGGTGTCTCCTGGTGCTTCCACAGTGCAGTAGTACACGCCGTGGTCCCACCACATGACCTCACTGATGACGAGGTCTGCCCCTGTGAGAGAGGGACTGGGAGGTCAGCGGGCTATTTGGGACGGACAGGCAGTACTTTCAGGCCACACTCTGACGGCCCCTCTGCCTGCAGGCGACATACAGTACTGCAACTCCCCTCATCCCAAGAGTAGCCATCGCCTTCAAACAATCCCGTTTGTGTCCATTGAGAACCCATGTAAACAGCATTAACTCCAGTCCCTTTTCCACTTCTTGTTGCCGGAAGGCAACGCTACTCAGAAGCAGGATTAGTTCTGTATGGAGTTAAATAACCAGCATGCCACTGGGTGATGGATGTTAACAGATACTGGTTGCTGCCAACCCTGCTGATTTTGGAACACACATCACTGTCCTCATTAGACCAGCCATCCCAATAACTCTTCTAGCAGGACCATCAGCTATTTATTCAGGGACAGCAGGGAGCATCTAATACACCTGGACAATTATGCAGTACTTCTTAGAAGAACAAATTGTTTTCTAGCCTCCAGGCTCCTCAGCTTAGTTTTGTGCTTTTCAGCAAAATACCCAGGCATCCTCAGCTCTGCCTTAGCTTGTCGTGCCTCCAACACCCTCAAGCCAGCTGGAGACAGGGCCCTTCACAGCTCTTGTTCCATCACCACCTCACAGAATATGTAAGCTACACATGACATTAGCCATGTTCACACTTCTCTTCACTTGGCAGGCCCAGATATGGGATAGTTACTGAGTTCACTGCCTGCCTGGGAGGTCAAGTCACTTACGGTTCTGAATGGTGATCTTTCGTTGCTGGTAGTCGATACCCAGCACAGGCTCCTTCTGCCCATATTTCTGGATGACAATGCGCACCTTTCGCTGGCTGTCATTGCAGTCATCAGATGGGTCCTGGCCAAGAGCTAAGCCAGCCTGGTATGCTACAAACACACATCATGAAATAAGATGCCAAAAGTTATTTCAAAGGACTAATTTCTATCCCCTTGTAAGCAGCAGTGAAACTCTTGAATTCATGTGCACATTTGCTTTGGTTTAGTAATACAAAGCATGGCTTCAAACCAGCAAGAATGAGTTGCTTTGGAGTACTCAAAAGCAAACAGAGGTAGAGCCACAGGAATGGCAGAGATTTTGAGAACGCAGCAGCTGCAGAGGAGATGCCTCCTGTACTCACAACTGCCAGAACAACAGTAGAAAGAAGCTAATGGTGGTAGGCTGGAGGGCAGATAAACTGCAAGGAAAAAAAGTCATAAAGCTCCCAGGACTACTAGAACTGAAGCAAAAGTGTGTTTATTTACAAAAACAAAATCTCCAGACATATATGAACCGCTGTAAAGATTCCCTTTCCCTCCTGTACCCCATTAGATGTTGTGGAGCTCATAAAGACAGAAAATAATCCATCAGCTGATTCCAGCTAAGGATTATGTGTAGAGACACCTAACAGAATTAATGGAGAACTAGAGGCAATTTCTGTGCAATACTCTTCTGACAGACTCACAATATAAAGTAACATTGAGTTGCCAGGTATTTGGGAGCTGAGATTTGGAGAGACAACTGATAAAGTCAACATTGTCTGTAAAGGGCTTGCAATGGAGAAAGGAGAGGACAAAGCTTGTCAGAAGCTCCTCCATGTCTTGTATCTACAATGGATCATGAAGAGCAGACACAACTACGTAAACACCATGACCTTCATGCTTTCTGTCCCTCTTGGGGGCAGAGCTTGAGCCTGGGCTCAAAGCTCTCACATTATGTTGGGATCAGCAGAGCCAGGGACCCACCTGCTTGTGGACTAGGCTGTAGAGCATTTGGTAACATGCCTAGTCAACACGTACAGACTGCATAACGGAGAGTTTCGGCACCAGGACACAAGTCCAGGCTCCCCACTCTGAGGTCAGTCTTAAGTGCAGTTCAGCTAAGGCTGGGGGAAGGGAAGGGAGAGGGAAAGAAAGAGGGGGGGGAAAGAGG